>VDFB02305186.1:0-19951 GCA_007258455.2 Sequoia sempervirens | reverse complement strand
AATCAACCCTCATCTCATATGCACTGATAGACAAAAGAGGAAATATATGGAAGTATAGCTAAATAAAATAAACTATCAAACAAAAACAAACCAGTGAGGAAAGAAGTAGCAGACGCTATGCGCCTAGGGCAATCCCATCCTTATTAGTCAACTCCACCTAAATGCATGTGCAATGATTCCCGCTTGCGTTTCTAAGTCACTTTGAAAGGCTCAATTTTTTTCATCGAATATGCAGTTAAAAAGCTAATATTAACTTGAAATTATACAACAGTCATGGTTGATAAAACTCATATGGCCTAAGACAATCGTGGTTGTTGGAGCTCTTATGGTCTAAGTTGAAGTTTATGATGAAAACATGCTCCTCTCTAAGGGAGGTACAAATGTGACATTACTTGCCAATGGGCATGGGAAATTTTTTATTGCATCTCTCAGAAAGCTATAGCAGGGGTCTTCTACCTTCAAAAAGGATGGAACAATAATTTGTTATCGTCAGTTTCACTTGGAGAAAAAAAAAAACAAAAAAAAAACAAAGATAGGGGGGCTAAAAAATGCATGGCCACCATTCAAACCCACCTTCATATTTTCAATATCATCACAATGTACGCCATCCTACATTTTAATTGCTTGCCTAGAAAGCCTACAACCAAGTGTGAAAGTATCCTTTTGTTGTTAGTAGAGCAGTATGGTGCAAAACCTGCACAACTTTAAAGGCGACAAGTAATTAGGATATGATGTGAACCTCTCAGGTGTAGAAGTAAGTCAAACTCGATTTGTGGAGATTATGTTATTAAGTTCTTACCAATGTTCTGACATCCACTTCTAAATTATCTTTGACCTCAAGATTTGAGAGTCCTCCCACTGCCCCTCGCCATTACCATCCAATCACCCTAAGTTATTGTCCTTCAATTACATTGAATGCAACAATAAAAAGTGTGGGATTTTTTTGAAACCATAGGTTGGGTGTAAGACCAAAACATATTTGCATCATAGATCTTAGGATAAGTAAGATGCTTCATTAGGCCTAGTAAATGGCTAGTAAGCCATGTACTATTTTAAATTCTTATTCCTAGCCTTATATGATTCGTCATGAATGAAAATGGAATGAAGCGATTGCCTTGCCCATTGATAAATTGAGACTTATTTTTTCTCTATTATTGAAATCATTGCCACCTCCAACTCACAATTTTTGGTTCTCTGCATTGTGTTGGTAGTCATATTAGACTATTAGTTGAGCCGCACAAGTTTGATCTCTATAGGAAGAAAAAAATTGATAAGTAAATAAATTCAGAAGACTTTATCCTTATATTATCTAGGTTGTTGCGTAGTAAGCAAACTGAAAAATAATGCAATTGTCAATTGGAGTTCAAAGCTTCAGGAAGCATCATGTTCTTTCCTTCATGCGCCTCATTAAATCCCAAATTCCCAAACATTCACTGAGCTTCATAAATTAGAGAGATGGGATAGGTAATTATCTTTGGCATAAATCTTAGACAAAAGGACTTCATCTGAACTATTTTCCTTCATCTATGGTTGACATCCTTGAATGATAAAGCCATGTTCATATGAATTGTACCATCATAAAACCAAGCATTGAAAGTGAAAGTGAATACCTACCATAAGTAAGTAGAGCAATTTACCTCTTGAGATTAATGTTGCAAAAACATGACATTTTATTGCGATTTTATTGTATGCTTTTGACTTGATTATGTGGAGTTTTTTTTTTTTGGATTACCTTAATTAAATAAACATTCTAAATGATATATTTTTTTTGTGAGAAGATGTTGGCATGATTATCCATCAACAATTCTTTTAATTAGCTAAGTTTAGTATTAAGTCCCTCTTGCTTATTAACTGTTCTTTTCTAATCTTTACTAAGAATTATCAAAGAATGTATCCTAACATAATAAATGTACATATAATACTAATCTTTAGCAAATTAAATAATAATATGTATTCTTCAAATTTAAACATTACAATTATTGGTCTTTATAGTATTCGTAGTGTTAATTTAATTAATGAAGTCATTATGCAAATTAATATTTATAAATATGATTACCATTTATAGTAACATTATATTAATATAATTTTTTTTGATATGGTAAGCAACATTTACAAGGTGTTGTACCCTTTACACAGAGAGCCACAATGGACAAAAAAGATCAAGTCCAAAAAATAATAAAAACTAAGCCAAAAAACATACACAATGGACCAACAACCAATAGACATACAACACAACAACAACAGATTAATTGGCATTTTCCTAGTTTTGAGAAAGGAGATTAACAACATCATCTCCAACCCATTCTGGGCCTTCTTCAACACTCGTCTTGTCCATTTCATCCTTCATCACAATAGAGATGGTGCTGGTAACACAGTGGACCAACTTGATAGTGAAATGGGTCAAGCCACTGAATTTCTTGTCCATCTTTCCCATTCTTTCCTGTAGCACACAAAGCTCCTCCCCATAATCCATATCCTTCTCCATATCAACACATTCCACATCTAGAGGGTCCGAAGAATAGGAGGCAAAGTTCTCCTTATGCACTTTGCTAATAGCTGGAATGGTGTGGGGCCCTCCAACATACTCCTCCTCATCCTTGCAACCTTTGCTGTCAGACCGCTCCTCATCCGTATCCATGTCATTAACCTACACTTTCTTGTTATTTTTAGCCAGACTACCACACCTCATGATGCTGGGATTTTCACCACCAATCACCACTATAGCAGTGACCACCGTGTCCCCCTTAGAGTTCCTACCCACAACATTCTTTCCTCTGTTGTCCATGGTCGGAGGCTCCATCAAACCCTTCCCCTCATCCTTAACTTTCTTTTTAGAGATAGGTTTGCTAACAAACTTGGCAGGGGCTAACTTAAGCTCACAAAGACTAGCCACAACACTAGTCTGGGTGATCCCCACACTCCCCTTAAGCTTCTTGGAAACAAGTTTAGTCTTATGAGTTTCAACAGTAATCAGAGGGGCTTTCCTTATGGGACCTTTGGACTTAGCCGGGGAGATATTGGCCACAACAGGGGGTTCAATTTCCTCAACATAGATAGTAGAAATGGATTTGGGCATGCATAACACAAGATGGAAGTGGTAGAGCCTCAAAATGAGGCCTTGATGGAGCGACAAGGGAGGAGTATCCTCAGGGTTTAAGCCAACATCCTCAATACACTTTTCAACAGAGCTCTCTAAATCCTTAAGTAAGAAAAAAGGAAAGCTTAACAAAATTTTGTGCCAGAGATGATTTAAAAGAGGGAAGTGATAGAAATAGTAGGTTTTGTATCTGCCTTCAAAGGTCACATACTTCATTAGGGCAAGGTAGACCTAGTCCCAAGGCTGTGGGAGAGCCTCTCTCTCAAACCTCAACTAGTTACAAACTAGTTTCTTATTACCCACAAAGAAAGCATTCAGGATTTCATTATATTGGGCCTTTGTATGCTTCGGGTACTTCTTACCAACACAATACCTTTTCGCCTGTGCAATCACCTCCTCATTCACTTCAAAGGAAATACCGCCCATGGTAACCCTTCTATCTTTCCAAGAATTTAAAATTACATGCATAAGTTTGCAAATGGCTCCTCCCGATGAAAATTCAACTTAGATACAAAACCACTTGATTACCCTCCCGGTAAATGTGGGTAGCAATCTTCAAATTCAACTTAGATACAAAAATCTTTATGTCTAATAAAACGTCTTTAGTACTCCACCCCAGTAATCTGCCAAAGTTAACAACATCAATGATAGATTTAGAATCACCTTCGATATGAAGGTTCTCAATCCCCATAGTAACAGCTAACTGGATTCCCTTTAGCAGTGCTCTAGCTTCACAATCATAGAAGATTGGATGCCAATCCCCCCAGAGTAACCAACCACAAAATTTCCCTTGCAATCTTTGATAACACCTCCTATGCTAGCTCTACTCAGGTTTCCTTTGGCCACCCCATCAAAATTAATTTTATACCAACTGCATTCCAGAGGTTTCCAGATAGTGTCCCTTCTAGCTAGGGATCTAGAGTTGTCATAGGAATTGGCATCAAGGTTTTAATGCCAAGCTTTGGCCATAATAATTTCCCTCTCATTCAGACCTTTATCTTGGATTTTCCCTTTAAAAAGTGAAATGTTTTATGCAATGAGATGAGATCCTATACCAAACGCCTCCTTCGGGCTCATCTCAATGTTCCTAAAAATCCTATTGTTTCTCTCTTTCCATAAGCACCAGTAGATAATGGGTGGACCTAGTTCCAAATCTCACAAGGTAAGGGGTGGATGAAGGGTCCATTCCAACTCAAGATAAAGGATTTAATTTCCTTACAAATGGTCCACTGAATGCCCAAACACTCTAAAGCCAACTCCCACATACCAATAGAAAATGGGTAGTGTAGCAACAAGTGGTCCACCGATTCTTCATTGCACTTGCATAATAAACACTTGTTGGGGATTTGGAATCCTCTTTTCCTTAAATTGTCTTATGTAAGAATCTTGTTATGGTAGGACATCCACTAGAAGGAGTTTACTTTTAGGATCACGTGTTTGTTCCAAACCCGCTTCCAAAGGTCAAGGACTACTCCCTAGTCCGTCAGTAGATTGTAAGCCATTTTAACCGAAAGATCACCTTGCTTGTCATGAGTCTTGAAGAATTCATCCACCATGTTGGTTGATGGTAGTCTAGTAAAGGGGAGAAAATCCTGCAACGACTTGGAAAGGAGGCTCAACTTAGGGGATAAAGGAAAGTAAAGATCCAAATCATTCCACTTTCTAGCCCTTTGTAGGCCAAGGAGGTAATCACTAATGTAAACACCAAAGAACTGTTGTGCCAACCTCATAATATTCTTAAATTCAAAGTGTTCCAGAGGGGTATCAAGTAACCAGGGGTCCTCCCAAAATTTGATATTATTACCATTACCAATCTTCCATTTCATCCTAGTCCTAAGTAATTCATGAGTGGTTATGGTAGCATTTAGGATATGACAACCAAACACAAACCCTTTTTGAGTGGGGCTGATTAATTTTTCAAGGAGGGGTTTGATGCGGTTCACCAAAATTTTAGAGAGGATTTTATAAAAGGTATTGTAGAGGATGATGGGTCTAAAATCAATCATAGATTGGGGAACATCAATCTTTGGAATTAATGCTATAAAGGTAGTTCAATTGTTTGAGAATCTTACCAGATTTGAAAAAATCATGAGAAGCTAAGACAAGGTCCCCACCAACAATCAACCAAAAGATCTAAAAGAAGGCCAGTGGAAAACCATCTAGGCCAGGTGCTTTGTAAGCCCCCATATTGAAAGTAGCCAACCTAACCTCCTCAGGAGTGAAAAAATTGAGGATGCCAAGGTTATCATTCTAGGAAATGATGGTCGAGAGAGGGTCCAACAAAAAATTGTCCAAATTTGGATTAGGAGCCTCAGTGGGGGCCAAATAAGCCTTCTGAAAATAGTCTGCAGCCAAAAGATTGATTCGGGTGGGCATATTGATCACATCCCCCTGCTCATTATGCAATTTAGTTATCTGATTCCCTTTCTTATGTTTTAGGGAAAACATGTGAAAAAAGGAGGTATTCTTGTCTCCTTGTAGCCATTGAACTCTAGATTTCTATTTCCAAAAAAAATCCTCTTTCCTTAGAATTTGCTTCGACTCCCTTCAACACTCTCTTTCTTGGTTGTAGGTAGGAAAGCTAACATCCCCATCCTCCATTTTCTTTTGGATAGTTTTCAATTTATCCCCAACAACTCCTTTTTTCTAAAAAACATCCACAAATTTTTTTTTTGTTCCATCCTTTCACCATACATTTGATATGTTTCAGTTTAAAAAAGATCCTAAACATGGGGGAACCATGAATAGGAATATTCCACCAATCAAAAACTTTGTTCTTGAAGTCAGGGTGGGAATTCCATATTATCTCAAATTGGAAGGAGAATGGTTCAATAGCAAAACAATCATTCGAGACCAACAACAGAGGATTGTGATCAGAGACTGTCTTGGGCAGAGCCAGAAGATTGGCATTAAGTAGGGTAGTCCAGTTACTGGAGCAAAGGAATCTATCTAATTTGACTTGAATTAAGTCCTCCCCAAGACACCTATTGGTCCAAGTAAAATCTTGGCCCAATAAGTAAATGTCAATTAGCCCAGTAGAACTTAGAAAGTTTGCCAGATCTGCCATGCTATTAGAATAATCCACCAAACCACCACTTTTCTTGGAAGGATATAAAGGGGAGTTGAAGTCCCCAGCCACTAGCCAACGATATCCTCTATTATTTTTAACCCAATTAGAAAGATCCTACCACAAGGAATTTCTAGCATTTCTCTAGTTGGGAGCATAGACATTGATTAGTGACCAAGAGCCGCCTGGGTAAGAAAAAGATACTCCCACACTACTCTGATAGTGGAATAGTTCAGATCCATTAATCCTAGAGGGGTTCCATAACACTACAAGACCACCCAACACCCCTCCAGCATCACTATAGGAGTAAATGGCCCCCGACCATAAATACTTAGCAATATTATCAAAATTTTCTTTCTTCATCTTGGTTTCTTGTAAAAGTAAAACATCAATCTTATGTTCTAACACATAGTTCTTCAAAGCAAGTTGTTTATGAGAGTTGTTCAACACTCGCACATTCCAGGACATGACCTTCATTTTTGACCCTTCTTGGAGGACACTTCTAATGTCCTCTGTTTACCAATGACTATCTCATTTGTTGTCTCTCTCAACCTAGTTTGTCTATGGTTGGGCCTTCCTAGTTTGGAGTCACCTCCTACATTTGTCTTCTTCTTTCTCCCTCTTTTCTTTAGGGTTAATCAGATTTCCTCTTCTACGACTTTCTCTTGGTTCAAACCATCAGAATTAAAAAATATCTCCTCTAAAACTCCAGTAACCACTTCCTCCCAAATTTTTCCCTCTCCACCCATAGTCTCACTAGTCCCAGCAGTAGATCCCACCTCCATTAGGGAGCCACCCAATAACTCATCCCCCCCAAGAGCCCAGTCAGAGGATAAAGCATCGAGATCCAAAATATTATCAACGAGCAACTTCTCAGACATAGTAGGAATATAAAGGTGTAAAGCCGAATCCTCACTTGAAATATCCATCCCACTAGGAGGATTCCTAGAGGACGGGGGTTTAACCAAGATTGGCGAGGCAGAATTGGCTAGAGAGTCAACATCCTTCAGAACGTCATTTTCCAAAGGAAGGTGAGCATTAGCAGCAGAGTCCCCCGGGTTAGGCTCCCAATTAAAGGAAGATTTGTAGTCAGAGATAAGGTGGCCAGGTTTAGCACACTTCTGACAATAAATGAAAAAATTCTCATAGTAGACTAGTTGGGCCCAGGTACCAAACTTAGAGCATAACTTCACAGAGTTAGGAAGCATCTTATTCACACCAATATTAACACAAAAGCAGGCAAACACTAACTTGGATTTGAACCTGGTAATGGAATCTGAAGTAATGAAATGGCCCAAGGAATCCCCAATGCTCTTGAAGATGGATTCATCCCAATATTCCAAGGGCAACCCAGGCAGGTGAACCTAGACTAGTGTTGATTTATTTAGATCCACAGCAGGGTCAAACTTTGGCTTCCAACAACATAAGGAAAAATTGTGCTTTCCATACACCCAAGGCCCAAAAGAGAGGACTACAACCAAGTCATTTGAAGTCGTGAATTTGAAAAGGAAGAGAGCACCTGAAATCACACAAATGTCTACACTTCCTTTGAGGCACCATTTAGTAGCTTCCCATCTTCAGACCATATCCACAGAGGGACGAAAGGAGAGAAAATGACCCACAACTGTGTTCTCCATTGAGGAAAGAATCCTATCACTGACTGTATCAGAGATAGTGAAATACATTCCCATAGTGATGACCTCTTTAGATCAAGGTGAGGGCATTTTAGATCTCTATTTACCATTGGTCAACACATCCTTCCAACCTTTAACCTCCAGAAGGATCTCAACCACCGACACTTCCACACCAGACAACACCAGAATCACAGGTGACCTAGATTGACCCGCAATCAAAGGATCAGACCCTCCAGGAGTGGCTCTCAAGGGACATGAGTCCACATGTGACAGGGTGAGATGCGAATCAGGAGGGGATAGAGGGGGACCATGGGGTACTCCCAGTGCATAATACACCATGCACACAAGCTGTTCAAATGCAAATGGAGGAGAGAGAAGCAGGAAAAATTATGATCCTTTGTATATTAATACAAATGTTAGCATGCATACAAGAGTTATTACTCTTGATGGTATGCATACTTATTCTTTCAATTAAATAATGTTGATATAGGACCATAAATTAGGTGAAGTAATTAAAATCATGTTCCTTGAAATTTAGTATTGCTATGGAGTAATTAGATTGACATTAAAAGAATAACACAATATTAGTGACAAATATAATTTCTTGAAAAATGGATAAAACCTAAGTTAATTGAGATTTAAATAAGTTTATAGAAGATATAAAAATTTAAGAAGTGGAAAAAATGCATTGTTAGAAATTAAATTAATTATCATATTAATAATAATAATGTTGAGGGTAGTATTAATACTAATTATTTCTTCTACGATCAAAAGTAGAATGACATTAGGGTAATAGAGACATCAAGCATAAAGTTCAATAATAATGTTAACACCATTACAAATAATAGTGATAATCCTACTTTAATATTGGTATTATTTCTAATACTAGAAATAGTGGCAAATGTTGCTAACAAAAAAATAATATATGATTCAACATTAAGTACATTCATAATAACAAGTAATGATGTTAATCTTATTTTGAGCGAATGATAATGTTAGAGATATATATTTTAAGATCTTAATTATTTTATCTACGTAAAATTTAAAATAACCAAATTAGCATCAACAACACTATAGTTAAAATTGAACTTAGTCATGCATCATGACACTTAAGGAAATGTGAAGGTGTAATTTTCAAACTAAATAAAAAGCTCGTTGGTGGTGACATTATAGATAATACCATCTCACCAAACATTTGGTAAGGAATTAAATTCTTCAATCTATAGCACCCGACTATAGTAGTTAGTCAACATGACCTTATTATAGCTAACTATACTATGTGAAGTTACTCATCCATTATAATATTATCAATTACTGTTAGCCTTTAGAAGTTGCTTTGTGCAAAAGTGGTTGGTAGTGTATGTGATAGGCAGCAAACCTATGTAAACAAAAAAAAAATTGTTGAGTTTTCCTAGCGTAAAATTTTGGGCGTTACAGATTTTTTATTTTTAAAATATATATATATATTTGGAATCTATAGAAAAAATGTCACAAATCACTAGTTCACATCATCTTCAAATTCCTCATGGTTTAGCAGCTATATATGCCCAAAAGTGAAGATTTAGTTAAAAAAATTCAGTTCAATGTCCAGTTTGGCCAAAAGTTGTAAACCAATATTGTGGGATCACCCAACACTTGATATATGTGCTATAATCTATTTCAAAATAATTTTGAATTCATAAAAAATATATCATATATATTATTATTAATATATATATTATAACTTTTATAATATATATATATTTATATTCATATGATTTATAAAATATATAATTTTCCATTCAAATATGTATATTAGCATTTATTAAAATAATATTATATATATATATATATGTATATATGTATAATAATATGTATGTATATACGTCTATATTAAGATAATCGTAATACATATATATCATTATTTTAATATCCATACTTAAACACACATATTTACATATCCATTGATTCATGCATATATATATATAAAATGTGTATATATATATATGCCTTGTATGTCCAATCGATACTCCATGCATTGATATATCCGTACATGGATATATGTAAGTACGTCTACCTACATATACGTATGCATGTATATATTCATATGAATGAGTTATCAGAGGCATACACATATATACACATATACATTTTATGCATATACCCTATCGATCAATATATAAACATGAATACACGAAAGAGAACTTATACTTGTCACACAGACTCAATCACATATCCCCAAACAAGAACATTCAAAGACTAACCATAAATGAATACAAAACATTCCCCAAACCAAGGCTAAATATTACTTACCTCTTCCCAAACTTGACTCAACTAAACCAAACTAGGACGTGAGTGTGTGTATGCTCAATTAAGCTCATTAAAGGTTAACAAACCAACTTCTTCTTCTGAGTGACACTCCCCCTCTCTTCTGGAGGTTTGAATATGTTCCCGCATTCAACTTAGTGCATCACAATAGTAGTTATCCGATAACATTACATTCATATGCATCATATATTTCCATCTTCTAAACATTTGAATTATTATATTGAATTACACATTCATTCATCACGTGTTCTATCAAGATTCATACACATAACACAATCATATATTAAAGCATTTTAACTCAACAAGGTAATAGTAAATAGGTAATAATACAATGGGGTGTAACATATTACCCCCTTGTGAATCATTGTCCCAGATGATTTTAAATATCAAACATAAAATATAGACCATAAAACATAAACATAACAATATTGTTTAAAGAATTTTCAAAGTCTAGCAAAATATGAGGAAACCTTTGCTTCCTCATAGCATAGTCCTCCCAAGTGGCAAAATCTTTTACATACTGATCCCACTAGACCTTGCATTATAAAATCTCTCTATTATGTAAGTAAAGCTTATGTGTTCTGAGCACCTTGAGAGGCTCAATAGTTACCACTCTTGTGTCTTGTACCTGTAAAGCATTCCAATCAATAACATGGTTATCCCCTAGCATGTTCTTCTTAAGGTATGACACATGAAAGACATTATGCATCCTGCTAAGAGCTAGTAGCAAAGAAATTCAATACACAATAGGGTTCACTTCTTCAAGAACCTCAAAAGGACCTATGTAATGTGGAGCTAGTTTGGATGAATTTCCAAACTTTATAGAACTCTTGTGAGGTTTAACTCTTAACAAAACCTTATCTCCTACTAAAAAATGTCTAGTTAGCCGCTTGGAATATGCATAAATATTCTGCCTATCATTAGCTTTCGCTAGCCTCTGCTTAATAATACCAACTTTCTCCTCCATTTCTAAGAACATTTTTGGCCCAAATCTTATCCTATCCTCTAGCTTATTCTAGGTTATAGGAGTTTGATAGTTCCTACCATACAATGCTTCAAACGAGCCATGTTGATTGTAGAATGATAGAAGCTATTATACGTAAATTCTACCAAAGGTAGGTAATCTTCCCACTTGTATTGCCAATCCATGCAATACACTCTCAATAGATCCTCTAACACTTGGTTCACCCTTTCAATTTTTTCATTAGTTTCTGGATGATAAACTGAACTTATGTTCAACTGTGTCCCAAGTGAAGAAAACATGGTTTTCCAAAACCTAGATGTCACACAAGCATCCTTATCAAAAATAATCTTCTCAAGAACTCCATGTAACCTAAATACCTCTTGAATAATTTTTTTAGTTATAATAGGAGCTCCATCTATTAGATTCCTTGGAATAAAATGAGACACCTTTGTAATCTTATCCAATACTACCATAATGGTGTTATGCTTATTTCTTGACATTGGAAGACCTTGCATGAAATCCATTCCAATGACTTGACATTTACTTTTAGGAGCTTCATGAGGATACGAAATACTTGCAGGGTGATGATGCTCTACCTTTACTCTTTGAAATTCTAAGTAACTTGATACAAATATAAGTGCAACATCCCCTTTCATCCCTTTCTAGAAATAAAATGGCTTGACATTAGCCAACAACTTGGTTACTCCAGGATGTCTAGAATATGGTGTAATATGAACTTATTTCCATACTAAATTCCTTAATTCCTCAGAGTTAGGTGCATAGATTCTTCCCTTAAACCTTAATAAACCATTAGGCTCAAAGTGAAATTCTTCATACCTTGGGTCTTGCGGATTATCAGAGAGTGCTTTCTTGAATTTCTCATAATACTTGTCACCCTTGAATTTCTCCAACACTTGACCCTAGAAATTAGTTTGAATTGATATCGAGGAGATATGCCTCCTATAAGTTAGGGCATCGACAACTTGATTTTCCTTTCCCTTCATATAGTTGATGTTAAAATCATAATATGATATCAATTTCAACCATCTCCTTTGTCATACATTCAAATTAGGTTGGGTAAAAAAATACTTCAGATCATGATGGTCAGTCTTTAGTTCAAAAGGTTTTCCCAACAAATAGTGTCTCCACATTTGTAATGTATGAACAACTACTGCTAATTCCAAATAGTGCGAAGCATAATTTTTCTCATAAGGCTTCAACTTCCTTGACTCATAGGCTATGAATCACCCTTCCTGCATCAATACTCCACCCAAAACTTCTCTTGAAGCATCTATGATGACTATAAAATTACCATTTGGATCAAGTACTTTCAGTATCGAGGTTGTGGTCAACTTCTCCTTAAGTTGGTCAAATTCTTCTTGAAATTTCTCAAACCTTTCAAAATTATCCCCTTTTCTCTGTAAGGATGTAATGGGAAAAGCTATTCTAGAAAAGTTTGCAACAAACTTTTGATAGTAACTAGCCAGACCCATAAAACTTCTAACTTTCAACACATTCTTAGGCATTGGCCAATCAAGCACTACTTTTATTTTTGCTGGGTCAACTACAATTCCATCCATTGAAATCACATGACCTAGATACTATACTTCCTTCTAGAAGAAGGTACACTTAAATAGTTTCCCTTATAGCTTATTCTCTCTTAATCGTTGGAGAACAATCTCTAGATGCTAGAGATGTTCCTCTTCATTCTTGGAGTATATAAGAATATAATCCAAGAAGACCAACAAAAACTTATCCAATAAATCCATAAATACATTATTCATTAGGTTCATGAATGTTGTAGGTGCATTCATTAGTCCAAATACTAGGACTGTGAACTCATAATGATCATACCTAGTCCTAAAAGTTTTTTTGAAAATGTTTGTCTTTGATCCTCAGTTGATGATAACCTGATTGTAAATCAAAATTTGAAAACATTTCCGCTCCTTGTATCTGATTGAAGATATCATCGAGATGTGGTAACAAATACTTATTCTTTATCATTTCCTTGTTAAGCAAATGATAATCAATGCACAAGTGCAGTGTACCATCTTTCTTCTTTATGAAGATCACTAGCACTCCCCAAGGTGAAACACTGGGTCTTATTAGTCCCTTGTACAAAAATTCCTCCAATTGAGATTTTAGCTCCATTAATTCTATTGGGGTCATCCTATATGGCACTTTGGATATAGGCTCTGCCTATGGAACTATGTTGATGGAGAAATCAAACAATCTCTTGGGAGAAATCCTAGGTAGTTCATTTGGAAATACATTCACAAAGTTCCTTAGGATAGGATATTTCTCCATATCCAACTTTCTTGATTCTACCACCTCGCCATCTTCAGCTTCTTGGAGCTTTTGAGGTCCATAATATATTGCATCATCTTGGGAAATTAACTCTTTGCATTCCTCAAGTTTCTCCATTTTCACCGCGAAGGGTTGATATCCTTTCTTCTTTTCTCTATGAATTTGTATGGAAGAGATCTGTTGTAGCTTAACTTCCCTAGACGTTCCTTGAAATGATACCTAGTTCCCTAGATCATCTAAACATTCTACTATTTAAGCATGACAATCTACTTTGTCCCTATGTTTCCATAGCCAATTCATCCCTAAAATGATGTCATAAGAACCTAAGGGAGCTACATACAGATTCACTTTCGTAGAGAAACTAGAAAGTTCAACCCTTGCTTTGAATAGACATTGTTCCACCTTAACTCTTGTCTAGTTTGCATATTCAACAAGCCAAGACTTTTCTATGTAGCCAACTTTTCTAAAAAAATTACTAGCTATAATAGGAGAAACAAAATTTTCCTTAGCACAAATATCTCTTAAAATTGAGATGGGTGTACCAAAAAAAGTACCTGGAATCTCCACTAGAGTAATCTGGTACTTCACTTGACGATTGTATAAAACCGCATGAATCCTCTACTAGAATGTTGCTTGTTGAGGAGGTAGAGGGTTCCCATGTGGTTGTTTCCTTGGTGGTTTGTTGGTACATTGATTTACAAAATGATCTCAACCACAAGTAAAAAATCCCTTCAACGGTGCTTTCCTTGTTGCAGGCCTTCTAGAATTACCTTCATTCTTATCGGCATTGTTGTTGTTATTGTTCCCCCTATGATCCCTTCTTGATTCATTCTGCATGTTATGAAATCCTTTGTTCCATTTCCTTTGAAAATATTTCCCTCCACTAGGCCTCTTTGTAGCTGGATTAGCTTGAGACAAATTAAACTTCTTCTGATTCTTTTCACAGTAATTTGAGATAGATTTAAGCCTCTGCTCTTGCTTAATGGCTTTCACGTACACTAGGTCATGGTAGCAAGACTGTGCACGTCTACCTCTCCACCAATTTTGGAATTAGACCCATGATGAACTTCCTTATGTGAAACCACTCAACCTTTTGGTGCATGGGTACTTACCTTAGGAGATGAGTGAATTTCTCCCAGTATTCATTAACCAAGGAATCTCCTTGCCTCAAGTTCTGAAAGTTGGTAAGCTTTTGATCATAGAATAGTTGAGGTAGCCATCATTTTCAGAATATTTCCATGAAATCACTCCAAGTAATATTTAAGGAACTTAGCCCAAGCTCCATCTTTTTATTCATCCACTAGTTGGATGTGACAGGCTGTCATTAGGTCCTATCACTTTAATTGAAAAATGCATCAAATGTATCAACCGGGTAGTGTTCAAAGGCTATATGCAATAGGAATCATCTTGAATAACTCTCTCAATTTTTCTAAATGTTTGGAACAGTTGTAAATAAAACTTAAACTAAAAATCCATAAAACTAGAAAGCATAAATTTGTGTATACTAGAAAGCATGAAATTTTTAAACTAGAAAGCATAAATTGATTAAACTAGAAAACATGAAATGGTTAAACTAGAAAGCATGATAATTGCTTGAAAATAAATTCTTGCAATAAAACTGTAACAACTATCAACTAACACTTAACTGTTAATCGGAAGCAGTTGCAGCCTATCATGGGTTGAAACTTGCACAATCAAAAGGATTTAATAAATTTTGGCTTGAGGGTGATTCCCTCAATATCATTAATTATCTTAAAAAATTGTCTTATCCTTCATGGATGGTGGAGGTGCTTATTAATGATGCCATCAATATTGTGGAGTCCTTCGATCAATGCCTTATCTCTTATGTTTATAGAGTAGGCAATAGGTTGGCTGATTTCTTTGCCAATTATGGGGTGAATGATGCTAAGGTGTGGGGTGAACATGATCTCCTACCCCTAGAAGCTCGCTCAATTATTCAACATGATGCTAAAAGGTGTTGAGGAGTATGCTCTTTTTATGATGTTATGCTATCACATGTTCTTTACATGGCAACCTATTTTTAGGTGTATTTTGATGAGAGGAAAGGTCGGGCGGTATGGTGTGTTGGATCGAATGACTAGGCCCTCTTTTATCATGATTTCCCTCTACCACATTGTCAAATCCACACGGATTATGGGTAGTCTGGAATCCTTTGTGTTCTCAAGGTTTCTTATTTTCTATTGCAATATTTCTAGGTTCATTCTCCTTGTCTGCAAGGTCTTCCTGTTGGTAGGGTTTTCACATTTTTCTACCATGGGTGGGAGCTGAAACAGATTAGAGCCTAAATATTGTGGCTCTGTCAAAGTGAACAAGAGGTTATTAGAAATTTTGGAAGTGGTTGGAGCTACCCCATATATGGAGAGGCTGCATGGGTATGATAAGAAGAAATCCCAAGATTTTCTGGAGGGTTGGCATAATAGGGTGTTAGAATTTGGGGGCAAGGAAGTTACTATCACTGAGGAATTAATTGCTTAAATTACTAGAATATCGATGGACAAGATGAAGTTTTATAGAGACAAGAACAATTCTAGTCTTTCTATGGATGTCTTCTTAAAAAAAATGAGCGGAGGAAGTTGGAACTGGCAAAATGTGGAGGTTATCTGCGCTCTTCTCTTAAGGAAATTTGGAGAGATGTCGCGAAGGAGATTATGAGGTACTTCACTTTGGATGGTTGCATTTCTGTTATTTCTAGGCACCATTTTATTTTACTGAACTATTTTAGGCATAAAAAGAGAGTTTCCTTTCCATATTACCTCTTGGTTTCATTGGAAACTAGTATTAGGGATCATAGACGTAATCCTAAGAACCCTATTCTCCATTAAGGTCTTATTGTGTTGATCATTGACTATGTTAAGGTGTTTATCCTCCCTGCTCAACCCTTTGCTGGTAGAAAAAAGAAAAATCTTGAGTATGTTACAGGTTCTGAGGAGAATTATGAGGATGAGGACTACTCCTCTGGTTCAAGGGCTTCATCGAAAGGTGATTCAGAGACTCTTATTGGTTCTTAGGGTAAGAAGAAGAAAAATACCCAATCTAATTCTCCCTCCAAAGATGTGGAGTCTATTTCCGGTGATGAGATTGAGATTGTGAAGCCCTCCCAAAAATTGAAAGCTTTGAAGGGAGTGGGAGGAAAGAAGAGAAAGGTTGTTTGAAATAAAAGAAAGAAGCCTTAATCCCCGATTTCAATGGTTGATGGGTATGATACATGTGCTAAGGGAGAGGTTGAGCAACCTAGTTTTAATCTTGGAAAAGGCTCCAGTGGTAAGAAGTTGAAGGGGCTGGTGATGGAGAACCTGACCAAGGAAGTTATGACCAATAAAGGCCAGTTGGGGATCTCCCTTGTTCTTAATGTCCAGAACAATAAGGTGCAGCAGAGGATTAACTCTCTAGAGAATTTAGAGAGGGAAGAGCCGTAGGGGCTTCTTGGTAGTGTGCATGGTATGGAGAACTAGGTTCTAGATCAAAATGTGGATAAAGGGGTGGAGGTTTCTGCTCAGAAAGGGAAGGATAATTTGAAGAATGCATCATCCAGCGAGGAATCTGAGGTGGATTATGCTATTGACAAATATGGATTTAATTTTAGGAGGGAAATCACTTTAGTGAGTTTTCATGAGATGAATTCTACTAATGTCCATGTTTGAGCGACTTGCACTAATGTTAATGAGGCCTCCTCTTCTAAGGGATTGATTATGCATGCTCAGATTGATAAGGTTCAGGTTGAAGTCAAACAACTCTTTGATACTCTCAAGATGGTTGCAGATGAAATGATCAAAATGAAGAATTCCTATGAGCAAAAGTTTTCTATTTTGGAGGGAAAGTTAAAGGTTGTGGAGCTTAGAAAACATTCCATGTGGAATGAGGTGACGGGTTTGTGTCTTCTAAATAAAAAGGCAAGGAAGTGGCCAGGGGAAGCTCTGGATCTAAAGTCTTGGTGGCTGAAGGTGATGTGCAACATAAAACCACTAATGAAATTGGTCCTTCTACCTGTACTCGCAACAAGACTAAGCTTAATGCTAAGATGGGTGTTCCTATTGATGAAGTGGTGGAAGTTATGAATACCAATCAAAAAATTATTGACATTGACCTTGAAGTTGAGAACATTCTAAAAAATATTTAGTTTGCTTCTATTTTTGTGCCTTTTTTTGGCTGTTTGTTTGCCATTTTTTGGTTGCTTCTCCTGTTTTTGATTATATGATGACACAACAACTTATCTTGTAAAGGGTTTTGGGGTACCTTCAAAACCTACTTTTCCTATAATAAAAAACATTTAATTTTTAATAGAAAACAAACTTAACAACCTACAACTGATACCCAGAGTGGGTGCTCTGAAATTTCAGATAAACAGAGATGAAGATTATAAACTCAAACTACAACTTGCAGGAATAACTTAATAGAGCTTGACACATACAAATCACATTCATTCACATTTATAATTTATATAATAAAAACAATAGAATTGAAAATGAAAATACTTATCTATCTATTCTATGATTCCCTCAAGTGGCCAACTCTCGGTACTACTACACTGAACTCAGATCACACAAACTTCTGTTTCTTCAAGATTAATCCATCCAAGATAATTCCATCACACAATAATAATAACTCAGAATGATATGGGAAAAGCTTGTTTTATTCATATTAGGAAAATTATGACATAAAGACATAGTTCAAAAGCACATTATGACAACATAACAATATCCAATATCATTATTTTTGGCGGTTACATATTTATACAAAAACTGCTAACAAAATCCTATAATTTAGATGGTGAAGATCACCACTGAAAAAGTCTTCAACAAAATTCAACCAACTAACAGACTTAGGTCCATAACATAAAGCATTTAAAAGGCTCGGAGTGAGCCATAAAGTCTTTAAATAGAAAATAATAGAAATCTTTAAAAACTCGGTCCACTATGCACTTCCTAAAATTTTGACGCCTAGACTTCTGATGCTTGTCTTTAACTACCTTGAAGTCTTCTTTAAAATCCTCTTGGCTGAGCATAATGACCAATCGTGCATAATGGCCTGCACAATTACTAAAAACTATACCATTATGTTAGCATTGGTCAGCGTATTTCAATCAATTTCAAGAAATAAAGATTATACATTTTTTTCACAAAAAGCAAGCAATTACTTATCCTAAAGATAAATAATTGTCAGGGTAAAAGTATATGGGAGAAATAAGGAAGGGTATTTGGCTTATTATATTTATGAGGTTATTTTTACCTCATCAATTATCCCCTTCCTAAGCTTGAGCAGGTCCTGCTCTTTGCTGTGTCCACTATCTTCAATTTCCCCTATTTCTGTTTAACTCCTCATACTTAGCACTAAGGTCATAAAAATTGTCCGCTTCTCTATCCATATCCTCAAGATTTCTTAGGAAACGTTCATTGAGTTTGACCCTTGCTGTCCATGTTTGAAAATTCTCATAGTTCTGATCTGTAATAATATGCATTGCAGGGGGTGGTGAAAGAAGTAATGGGGGTTTGTATCTCATTGCAATCCAGTTAGTTTTAAGTTGTTGTAGAATATCAACCAAGGCCTCTTCTCTTCTATAAGACCACTTAATGTTAGTAGGTGAAATCACCTCTCTTCTCTTAAGATGCATGGGAAGAGGACTATACCTCTTTTCACAAGCATTCCAAACTTTTCCTATCAATTTTGGGCCTTGGTCTTTGAAATGCTCAAAACATAGCCGAAGGTTATCATTATATTTACTTTTCATAGTTTCTTTAATCTTAATTCTTCAAAACTGTGCTTTGAAAGAAGGTTTCCTATGAGGATACTACATTTGGAGTCCAATAGTCTTCTCTATCTATGCATACTCTCTTGTCCTTTCCTGCCATTGAATTTGGTTTTGTTGGTGGATAGAAATTCCCTGAGTCAAACTTCACCAGCAAAGAAATTAACATAGAAATCTACATATCTCCAAAAAAAAATTATGAACAAAGAATTCACACAAAAATCTTGTTGATCAGGAGTTGATTCTATAAATATTTTTACAAACTCTTTGTCACCAGGATCATGTGGTTGATTGATGTAAATTATTAATAGTTTCCATCTCAAGAGTTGCTCATTTAAAAAAATGGAATATAGTCTAGAGAGCCTTTTGCAAGCTAATAATAATTCACGAATTTGACAGGCATCTTGTTTAGCTCAATAAAACCTATCAAATGACTCTTTTAACAAAACTAGCTCCTTTTTCAACCTAACATTTTCTATACCCACCTGTTTCAGGAAATAACATCTCTCCATCCATGTCACTAGCAATGGAGGTATATGAACTTGGAACCATTCCATTATGGTTGGTTCAATTTGTATCTCCTTGGACTCCATTGTGGGCTTGACATTAATCTCCTGCAAATCCTGTTCCAATTGAACAATTTTGCTTATGGAAGCATGGAGCTCAAATTTATATTTATCCTTTTCTTCTTCAAAAGTAGTAAATAATTGCATAAAATTATTTGTTAAACTTTTTATTTGTCTATCTTTTTCAGACAAATCGGTCACATAATTTTTGCTTTCCTCATTCCACTATTGTATTTGAAATTGCA
>VDFB02305185.1:0-10278 GCA_007258455.2 Sequoia sempervirens | reverse complement strand
AAAAATCAAATTCATAATAAGTTAAGCTTACTATTAATAATTAAAATAATAATAATCAAAATCATAAGTTAACTTTAATGTTAATAATTATAATAATAATAAATTTGATTAATTTCTAATCAAGGTTAACTTATTATTAGGTTACACTTAATTCACAATAAATTAATAATGATTAACTATAAATAATTATACAGTTAAGTTATCAAATTATATTTTAACTATAACCTTAACTACAATCCTAACTATAATTATTATTATAATAATATACATCTATTATTTTAAGTTAACTATAACTCTAAAACTTATTATAATGATAAGGCTAGGATTACATTTTTTCAAGGTTAGGGTTCAATTAGTTTTACAAATGAATTATGGTTATGAATAGGGTTGATTTAGGGTTATGGTTAGATTTGTGTGAGGGTTCTAGGATCAAGTAAGGTTAGGGTTCATATAGGGTTGCAATTACTATTACAATTCAATAAGGGTTAGGGTTAGTGTTGGGGTTAGCCTTCAATAATGCTTACATTTTGGTTAAGTTTAGGGTTCATTTAGGTTAGGAATAATGTTCACTTGGGATTAGGGTTAGGTTTTAATTAAGGTTCAATTAATGTTAGGTTTTGATTATGGTTACATATAATAAAATTGATTAAAGATAGGGTTTTTTATGGAATTTATTTTTAATGTTATATAAGTTATATAATATGAACTTAATTAGGATTATGATTCTATTAACATTAAATTAGGGTTGGAGTTAGGGTAAAGATTAAGATTTAATTACAGTTAGGGTTCACTTAAGATTAGCTATAGGATTAAATTAATATTACTATTAAGGTTAGGGTTCAAATAAGGTTAGGGTCAAATTAGGGCTAGGGCACAACTACGATTACGGTTAGGGTTAAATTTTATCATAAGTTTTTAAATTAATATATTAAAACTAGCATACTATATTTAACAAATTAGTGTTAGTGTAACGCCCCAACGCGCAAACCCAAAGGACAACTATCTACATAACAATTTTTTTTTTTAAAACATAAAGTAAAGGTACTATGATATTAATTTCAACTAACATAATTACAAATACATAATACATGTTAAACTCCTAAGTCCTTTGGGGTACACGTAGAGACATTACATTATCTACACATTAACAAACCTAACTAATATCCAACATTCATTCCAAGAATATTTGTTCTCATATAAAGGTGATAAACACAAAGCATCAAATAACGATGTACCACATATACGCTTTACAAGATCACATAACCAATAAAGCATGGAAACAAAGAGAAACTAACTTACTCATCTTAACAACATCAAATATATTTATATTTGCGTCAGTGAATAATGTTTTTAAATTACAAAGTGTGATATAATAATACATCAGGATACAATCTAAATAACAGTGACCAATTATACAAGTTACAAAATACATTATCCCAACACATGGGTGAGTTACAATACAATTTACATGATATGAACAAAGTATAAATGTATACATCAGATGGTACATAAATCTGGTACAAACTGCCACCACAATCTCTGCACTAGAGGTATGACTGTAGCATGGGAAACCCAACGGGGTGCGAAGCACGTTCCACCCGACCACCCCCGTGCTAGGAGTAGTTAAGAAAGGATTCCCGACCAAGACGTCAACAGTTACACACATGAATCAACTCCAAACATGGAAAAGAATTTATACACAAAGGAAATGTGACATCATAAGTCAACTACATAACATGACAACATTTAACTACAAATCAAACAATGAAATTACTTCCAGAGGATTTCAAATAAAATAACTAAGGGGAAACGCTAGAGGAGAGTGTCATCGCATGGCCTTCATGGATTCTCTTGACATCCTAACACTAGGTGCCCCCTCCATCTATGGTTATCCTGACTACCTATTTCAAGGCGCCGCCCCATAGGGTGACTCATGCGGAATCGTGCATTACTAGTGGAAACGAGATCACGATTTTGCCAACCACGGCCTTCTCGAACACCTTTAGTCTATGATAGCCCTAACAGGTGAGCGAGGTATTTATTATTTTCTTTTAGTCTTTAACTACCCATCCCCTATTTATTTAGTTAGGTTTTCACTTTTTACACTAACTCTACTGTGGGTTATCCTGACAGCCCCTTTGTGCGCCGGCGCCCACATAGAGCCACTCTCCCTAGAATTCCCAACTCACATCAAAATAAAATGGATCATACCCTCAAGTACATGGGGACATAGACTAGAAACAAACGCGAGGAAAATCCATCCCGCTATAGACAGGTGACCCAAGTAACAACACAAAATGATACGACTTAAGGTATACACAAAATCACGATCAATAACCAAATGAAATCAAAACTCCATTATAAAAGACTCCTAACATTATGAAACAAATTTCCAAACCTCTGGAAGTTGTTACGACTACCCTATCTCCTATGGAAAATTTAACCAATTAACGAACTCGATAACAAAATCACATCATTAAATAATTTTTTTTTTTTAAATTACTTCACTAAAAGAAGACAATTAAATAAATTAACTTAATCAAATTTAATAAACATTTTTTTGTCAAATTCCTCCAAAAGAATATATATACATATAAAATTATATAACTTATTTATCTTAACATAAATCTACTCTATTAAACACACATACATATGCATATACATATATATATATATATATATATTGTAATACCCCATGTTTCTGATGCTATTTACTACTATTGTTTGCTTTATATGTTAGTGTGATACTAAATAGTGATGGTGACTGATCCATTGTTTTGGTGTGTGTGATTGTGTAGTTTAATTGATTGCTTCAATTGATATTTTTATTGTGATTTATGATACTCTATATGTAGGGTTTGGATTATTTTATTAGGTAATGCTTTCTCTCTAACGTTTTAAATGTCGATGTGATAATCGTATGGTGATCATGTGATTTGAATTCTATGTTACTTTATAATGCAATGTTTTAGTGATTAGTTATGATGTAGTAGTTAATTAGAATATTATCCTATGATCAATTTGTTAGAAATGCTAGTTGTTATGGATATTGTAATTGTTAGAATAGATTAGGTGAGAGGACAGTGTAGCATCACTCGTTCACGAGTGCCCTGCTACACTGCAATTCCTTCTCACGGTAGGATGTTGATTATATATTTATATATACATGTGCTACTTGACGTTTATTTGGATGCAGGAATAAGTCTCGATTCCACCTGCTTCGGCAGGACAGGGCGAGCAATCAATTATCCCAACGGGTAAAAATGTTGAAAAAGGGAGTAGGTTTGGAAGCGTCCCCGTCCCAAGTCGTCGTCTGTTGTGAGTCGTGTCATGACTGAAGTTTTGGTTCTCGCTGATTGTGTTGTTTGATTGTTGAAGTACACATTTGAGTTATGGTTCATGTTTATTTAATTAACCTTATGTTATAAGATAATTGATAAAGTTGTCTAGTTGTTTTGATTTAATTGTGTGATTAGTTGAATATTAAATTTAAATATATTATAAATTAAAAAGTGATTTAAGTTATTAAAAGAGTAAATAATTATTTTAATTAATAATCTTGACAATAATTAAATTAAATAAATCTTGTTAAAGATAATTAAATAATATTTTTTTTACTAAATATTAAATTAGCAAAATCTTGCATAGATAATAGCCTGTTTAAATAAATTATTTTAATTACAAACTGTAGATAAATTTGTGCTTTTAAAAGCTGAAAAGGACCAATAGGAAGGGGGGCTTTTTGTGAAAAGAAAGCAGATGAGCTTTATGGAGTTTTATTTTTGATTTATTATTTTATGAGAGGATTATGCACAGACACAGAACTTTTGCTTTGTTGTTCTGGGATCTAAAAAGGAAAAATAAAAAGAAATCTAAAATAATTTTTGGGGATTGTAAATTTTTGGAGAAAAATAATTGATTTGAAGATAGGTGTATTGGAAAAGAGAGCTCCAGGAGGGATCAAAAAGGATCGGCAAGAGGAATTCGAAAGGAGCTTTCAGAAGGATTCTTCTTCAGACGAAGGACTCCAGGTTCTTTTTTTTTGCTATTTATTATTATTTTATTGCGCTTGAATAATACCTGTTGGCTATGTATTGAAAATTTTATAAAAAGAAGATTTGAGATTTGAAAATTTATTGGTATGAAACCCTTGAATTGCTGTAGGGAGTTTTAGTAAAAAATCATTTTGACTGAAGATTGAATTTGCATGTCAGTTCTACATTTGACTATTGAAAATTATTTTGTTATTGTGCTGAATATTCATGCCCAAATTCATTTGTGTATGATACTGAACAAATTGTTATTTTATTTTAAAACCCTTCGAAATTTATTCAATAAATGTTGGTTGTGAAAAATTATGGATTGGAAAGAAAATAAATTTGTGATTGTGTTGAAGTTTACTTTGAAAAGAAAATTATTTTACTATGAATTGAAATTCATATGTCTAATTTCTTCTTAAATCTGTTGAGAGAAAACCATTCTCTGTTGAATCACTTATTCACATATATACATGTTTATGCTTTGATTTTATTATATATATATATATTTATATATATATAATATATATAATATATGATTATGTTTTATGCAACAATTATATTATTCTGTGAAAAGTTGTGATCATGTGTTCTCTGTTTCCGTGCCTGTATTGGTTTAAATTTTTGATAAATAAATTATAATACATTTCGTATTTCGAATTCCATATTTTATGTTTCTTTTTGAAAAACGAAATTTTAATTAAATTAAAATTATATGAAATTTAGTTTTGTTTTAAAAAATATATATATATATTAAAATTTTTGGGTTGGGGGACGGCCGAGGCCGTACCCCCATGGCCCACGGAGGCTGCTGTACGCAGCCACCGTCGGCCGCGCACAGCAGCCGAGGCTGCTGGGCGCAGCCGACAGGGTTGCGTACCGCGGCCCTGTCCCCTGTGGTACGCAGTACCACAGGTGACTGTGGTACCGCGTACCACAGGCCGACGGCCTTAAAGTTTATATTATTTTATATTTTTTTTAAAACTGCTTTAATTTAATATCATTTGTGATTAGCATATTTAAAATTCGATTTCGTTTTCTGTGTTAGCCTAATTCAAATATGACATAATTAAAATATATATAAATATCAATATCTGTTATTTAAATTCGATTTTGTTTTTATTTGTTTTTAATTCGAATTTGATATAATATAATGTAATATATATATATAAAATTATAATTATATATATAATTAATATATTTATATAAATTGATTTAATTTTTAGGATGAGATGTTATAGATTTTGATAATAGATATTTTTATATAATGAATTTAATCCATAGGTTTTATTATATATATATATAAAGTATGTGTTGTGTTGATAAAGTTTAAATGATAATTTTAAGAAAATTTGCAATACGACAATTAAATTGTATAAACGATAAATATATTATATTGTTGAACCAAAATAGTTCTGTGTAACCGACTTATTCAATTGTGGAAAAATTGATGTTTATTTAAAGAGTTTGGTGGTATTGTTGTGTAGTTGCTTTCTTTTAAAGATTATCCGTTTAATTTAATTATGATTTTCTTTTATTTGGGTTACATCGAGTGGGAAACCCTAGAGTTGATGTATCTTAGTTTAGGAGTTTAAGTTGTCGTTTAGGACTTCCAGAGGCGGGAATCTGAGATGAATTGTGATCTCGTATTTTGATGTTGGGTCTAGGTGTTGACCATAGTTATGATTTACATGTTGATGGATTGTGCCGTTGTGGTTATGATTTAGTTGCTCTTGGATTGTACGGTTGTGTTACGTTCATGTGATGGCGAGATTGGTTATGCCTCACGATTGATCCATTGTTGGGTCAGTTTTCCTTGTTGATACAATCCTGTTCAGTTGGATATTCTTGTGCTAGAGTGTCTAGAGAGAGTGGCTCTAGTGGGGGCCGGCGCACAAAGGGGCTGTCAGGGTAACCCACGTAGAGTTGGATTAATAAGTGATAACTTAAGTAATAAACCACGGGTGGGAATCAAACACTAATAAGATAATTGTGAAGCCTCGTCCGCCTGTTAGTGCTATCACAGACTAAAGGGGACTGAGAAGGCCGTGGTTGGCAAGGTCATTACCTTGTCCTCACGAAAGGTCAATGACTCCGCATGAGCGACCCTATGGAGCGGCGCCTTGAGATAGGCCGTCTGGAGAACCATAGATGGAAGCGGCACCTTAACTTGGATGTCTGGAGAATCCATGTAGAGATGGAGGCGGCACCTTGTAATAGGTTGTCTGGAGAATCCATGTGAAACCATGCGATGACACTCTCGTCTAACATTCTGTTTGTTTGGATTTACTCAAGTCCTCTGGAAGTGTTTTATTGATTTGTCTTTGGACATGGTTGGATGTAATAATTGATATTATGTCTTGAGTTTTGACTTTGTGTCTTGAGTTTCATTGAGGTTGTGATCGTGTCTGGTTGTTATGTTCTTCAGTGGTTTGTTGTGCCCCTTGGATTTGCCAGTGTTGTGTTTCTATGTGGTCTTTGGTGTTGAGTTATCTTCTTGGAGTTAGTTTTTGCTGTTGTTAGACGTAATTGGTCGGGGACCCTTCCTTGTCTACTCTCAGCACGGGGGTGGTTGGGTGGAACGTGCTTCGCCCCCCGTTGGGTTTCCCCTTTTCTGTTTCAGTTATATCTTTTATTGCAGGCTTTTGGAGGATGTCGATGATCCAGTGATCCTCGTACCAGATAGATGTATATCCTTTATATGTAATTTAATTCATTTATGTATCATCTCCCACGTGTGATGGGGTGACCTCGATGTAATTTGGTTATGTAGTTATTGAAGTGTACCTTCAGTTAATTGTATTTTATTATCACTTGGGATGTAATGTAAATTCAGACCTTGTATGTATGCATGAATTGTCACTTGTAGTAGTTGGTTACATTATGATGTATCTATCAAAATATGTAACACTCTATATATTTATAATTCCATGTATTGTCATATGTGCATATGGTATTGATATGGGTATTGTTTAATGGATATCTTAAATGATGAAATGAGAATGAATGGATATATGTAACTATTATCTATGGTTTAATTTATTATCATGTTATGGGTTAGAATAGTCATGTCACTTCGTGTACCCCTTTGGAACAAGTTGTGTCTCTTATTATATTGTTATGTTGTACTACTTAAGTATGTTATTACATTCCTTTAAAAAAAAAAAATGTTCTGTTGTTTTAGTTCCTTTGGGGTTCGCACGGCGGGGCGTGACATATATTTTAATTAATTAACATTAATATTAAAAATTCTATTTTTTTTTTTGAATTTAACAAATAATATAACACAAATTAAAAATAATCAATTTTCATAAAATAAAACAAAATTTTAATAATTAACAAAAAAGCCCAAATGAAAGGACGCAGCCCACTTGGGCGCTGCGTACCTCCCCATAGGGGAGGACGCAGCCCCCAAAGGGCTGCGTACAGCAGTCCAAAGAACTGCTGTGCGCGGCCCTCTATGGGCTGCGCAGGGAGTGGGTACGGCTGTAGCCGTCCCCTCCCACAACATTCAAAATTTTATTTTATTTAAATTCCAATTAATTTTTTTTAATACATATATACTTTTAAACAAACATCAATATATATTATTTTATATATAAAATTCTGACGAATTTCCGAAGTACGGAAGTTCGTCAGATTTTATATCTGTATATAATAATTTTTTAATTTTTTTTTAAAGAATGCAAGCAGGGAACATAATATAACACAAATATATATATATATATATCTTTGACAATTACACAGGGAAATTTTTCCAGCAAGATAACAAAAAAAAAACACAAATATATACAGAGTAATTTTTAAATTTCAAAACAAATCTATTCTCGGCTAGCCATACGTATTTTTTAATTCCTAATGTTTAAATAACAATGGGGTTTTGAAATAAAATTGCACAGAGTTTTTTTTTGTTTTCTATTGTTTTTTTTCACAGAGTTTCAAACAGGTTCTAAAAAAATAAGAAAATATATTTTACAGAAGTAACAGAGAAGAGAAACTCCTACAGGAAGAAACTGACAATCTTTCAAAGAATGTAGGAATTTAAAACAAGGTAAAGAAATAAAAGAAAGGAACCTGTTTTCTGTAGGTTGTAGAAATAAGAGCTGCACCAAAACTGCCACAGAACCCTTCAGCCGTGAAGCTTTTCCAAATTTCCAAAGGAAATCCCTGCAGCCTCTTTCCAGCCGTGAAGCTTTTCCAAAGGAAATCCCTGCAGCCTCTTCCAAATTTTTCAAACAAAACACCCAAAATCACACCAATTAACACAGTAATCCCAAAAGAAGAACCTCCATTTCCCTCCTACAGCCCAAAGATTTTTCCCGAGAGCCCTTTCTATTTTCCCATGCCTGTTTTTCTTCCGGGCATCAATTTCCCCAACCAAACACATTAATTTTCCACTACTTCCCGTACAACTCCCCATAAAAGAAAATTTAATAATTTTATTTTTATATTTTATTTTATTTTATTTTATTTATTTTTATTTATTTATATTTTATTTTATTTATTTATATTTTCTTTTATTAACAATGTAACCTGATACACTATTTAATTAACCCAATAAAATAAAATAGCAACATTTAACATTCAACCATCAATCAAACACGTATATTTTATTTTATTTAACTTTCAAATAATCATAATAACATAGTTAACTTCAACAACTCCTTACAAAATTAATTAAATCATAATCAACAAAATTTTAATTAAATTACATCTAAACATAATCCGACGCCAATACATACACATTCAAAAATAAATAAAACAAAGACAATCAAGGACTCACAGTAGACGGACTTGGGACGGGAATTCTTTCCTAACCACTCCTTTTTTCAACATCATTCCCATTGGGTTTATTTTGATGCTCGCCCTGTCCTGCCGAAGCAGGTGGAATCGAGACTTAGTACCTGCATCCTGCATAAAACAAATGTCGTGAAACATATAAATCTCCATAGAAAACACACAGTGAAAGGAAATCATAGGATGACAGGGCACTTGCAAGCAAGTGATGTCACTCTGTCCTTTCACCCAGACTCAAAAATAAACACACCGAACAATATAACAGCATAAACTCGCAACATCAACGTATACATATTATTAAAAGCACCACAAAAGTCATACAACATAATCACCGTAAATAAGTATCATCTAACATCATATGTAAAATCTAATGCAACCAAACGACCAAATCATAAATCCATGCACAACAAAAATGGTGAACTGATCACCCACACAACCAAGTACAAGATCTGTCCATAAGAGTAACAACAACATGAGGGGTATCACATCCTCCCCCCCTAGGATGTGGCTTACTCCTGGAAGCCACTAAATAAGTATGGATAGGCCTGTCTAATGCGGGATGCATCCTCCCATGTCGCTGAAGTCTCATCATTTGGGTCCCACTGGACCCGCACCTGCTCAATATCTTTGCCCCTGAGGGCGAGTCTCCGATGCTGTAGCACGGCCACGGGCTCGAGTGCTAGCTGTCTGTCCTCGACCAGAAGAGCATTCCAATCAAGTACGTGAGTAACATCGGGAAAGTATGTTCTAAGTACAGAAATGTGAAAAACATCATGAATTCGTGACAGGCTGGGTGGCAAAGCTAGACGATAAGCAACGGGGCCGATTCTCTCCAAGATTTCAAATGGACCTACAAAACGAGGTGCAAGCTTGGAACCCTTTCCATAACGGATTGGGCTCTTCCGTGGTTGCACTCTCAAAAAGACACGATCACCAACAGAGAACTGGCGGTCAACTCTATGTGCATCTGCATATTTCTTCTATCTGTCTTGAGCTGCCACAAGATGCTCTCTGATGCGTACAACCTGCTGTTCCATGTCCTGAAGCATTTCAGGACCAAGGAGAACTCTGTCCTCAAGACGGTCCCAACTCAATGGGGTCCTACAAGGACGACCATATAGTGCCTGGAAGGGAGCCATACCAATAGAGCTGTGAAATCCATTGTTGTAGGAAAATTCCACAAGATGCAAATACTCCTCCCAATGTGACTGCTGATCCATCACGTACATACGAAGCATGTCCTCAAGAACCTGATTAACTCTCTCTGTCTGTCCATCTGTCTCAGGATGGTAGGCAGAACTGAAGTTTAGCTGTGTTCCTAAGGCACACTGCAATGATGTCCACAATGCAGATGTGAACACTGGATCTCTGTCGGATATGATTCTCCGTGGAATACCATGCAAGCGGACAATATCTTCGATAAATATTCTAGCAACTAATGAAG
>VDFB02305184.1:0-24067 GCA_007258455.2 Sequoia sempervirens | reverse complement strand
ATTAACACTATAATTTAGTTGCTAATAAAATGTTGAAAAATGAAGTTACATGAGACGTCAAAATTTTTATAGTAACTTAATGTGTCGGATCATGATGGGCCAAAAAGTGGCAATATGATGGGTATGTGGTTGGCGACTATTTTTTTACCCAAAATTGATGAGACAAAAAGGGTTTTTAAAGAAGATTCCCAACTTTCCACCAATATAAATTATATTTTACTTTGAATTTAATAAGTAATTATTATTCATTTTCCATTCAAATTAGGACTAAAATCCTGATTGAAAAAAATCTATAGCTTTCAAATGGTATCACATTTTTTGAATCCAAAACATGTGTCACATTCTATGCTTTGCATACTATAGATTAAAAAAAAAATAAAAAATTGAATTTCTCATGAAGTTTTGACCAAGTTAAGGTGGTCGACATGCAGTTTTATATTTTTTAAAAATTGTAATAAAAATTCATACTAATTATTTACATGGAAAAAATATGCATCACATCGGGCATGAGTCTCAACTTATATCTAAATTATTATTAAAATATTATCATTTTTTATTGTGTAAAGTGGTTAGATGACATACACCTACTTTTATTTTTTCCCTGAAATTTAAGTACCACTGCATTGAAATTTCAAATTTTCACCAAATAGATTTTTATTTATTTTTAAACAAACCTAGAAGTTTAGAAACTACATTCAATTTGCTTCAAATTCTATTCTTACATATTTTTGAAATAATATAGATAACTTATTCAAATTTTTACATCAAGTTTCCTAACTTTGATTTTTCTAAATTTTTTGCCACTTAAGGGTCTGTTTTTTCCATGATGATCCTGCACATATATGCAAATTTTATTTTTTCCTTTCAATTTTTTTGTGTGTATTTATAACTTGAAACTTTAGTGCATGGATATATTATTTTCCAATTTTGATAAACATATAGTTTTAATTAAATATTAGAACGTGTGTGTATAAGAAAAAAGTTGTTTCCATTCAACATCAACTTTCATATTAAATATTTATCTAAAATGGAAACAAAATTATACCATCTTAATATAGATTCTTTCAATTTTTTTTAATAAATTTTAGTATTTTTCCTTCAATGGTAATCAACCTAATATTTTGTGTTGATAACCTACTTTTAGTATATATATATCACTATTAAAAACTAGTTGTTATGTGTAGTGACATGCAACGATGAGCCGATAGATGGAGGGGAAGTCCAATGGCAAGGATTTGTACATGCATAGAAGGAATTAAAGAGGGGGATGCTAAGAACAATGTGGGAGAGAGCATTAGAGTTGAAGATGAATGCACAATTACTATCGTGACCATATAGAACAATATGCCTGTAGGCAAGAAAATGGTGCTTTGAAAGAATACGTTAGTGTGCATAAAAGGGAAATTTAAAGAATTTGGGAGTAGTTTATTGACAGTCAATAGACAAAATTAACATAAACAATAGCCATTGAGGGAAGATAAATTTGAATTGTGTTTTTCAATACAAAAGGGGTAAAAAATTTATTGAAACTCATAAAACAACATTACAAAGAAATCAAGAGACCAAGTTCCTCGGGAAAAACCAGGCCACAAAATAGAAAAAGACAATCAACACCATCAACCATCACCATTTCCCTCCCTATCCTCAGCAAGAATTCTCTCAAGATCAAGACAAAGCGTCAGAGGAACCATGTCCCACTCCTCAATTCTCCATCCCTCAGCATGCTCTGACACCCATTTCGCCAAGCAATCAACAACCCTATTCCACTCCCTTGGAATATGAACGAAAGTCACCATCTCCATTAATGAACTAACTCGCAAAATCTGTTGCACCACCCTAGCCAACTGCCAACTGACATCATCCACTTTTTGCTTAATAAGTAAATTAATCAAAACCTGGGAATCAGACTCACAAACAACCATTCTCCATCCCAAATCATAAGCTTTCTTAAAAGCATAAAGAATTGCCAACCCTTCCATCAGGTTGATGGTATGAACTCCATCATAGATCGAAAAGAGGAAAACCGCCAAACCCAAATAGTCCCTTCCAATCCCCCCAATACCCGCCGGCCCCGGATTGCCTCTGGAGGAACCGTCAATATTGATTTTTAGAACCCCAATTGGGGGAAGTTGCCAATATCTAGACCTGTGAACTCTCTACTTCGAATGCCTACCACGCTTTACACATGCCGAGGCCAAGGACATCCCCTGAATCCCCAATCTCTCCGCCACTTCAGCATCCCTTTTCTCCAAGGGGAATTCCAACTCACACTTAGCCACCACCATCTCCTGAACCATGCCCAAAGCTCTTTGCCAAATTTGTTGCATCAGCTTCTTCTCTCCACAAAATATTCGCTGGTTCCGCTCCAACCAAAGCTGCCACAATATGAAGATAGGTCCCACTGACCACACCTCCTGTAAAAAGGAAACCATAGAGGGAGGCTTACCCAGTCTCTGCCAAAACTCAATCAAGGAAGAAGCATGAACACAAGGACTATTCCAAACCCCCCACTAGTAATGCAAAATTTGGAGGGAGAAAGGGCAGTGAAAAAATAGATGAGCAGAGTCCTCCTCGTTAGCCCCACAAAAAACATAGACCGAGGGACCCTGGAAGCCACGCTTCTGAATATTATCCCAAGTCAAACACTTATTCCAAGCCAACATCCACACAAAACAATTACATTTTGGCCAGGAAGACTTGTTCCAAATCTTCTTCCACCACTAAATTTCATCCCCATCCACCCTGTGGGACAGCAGCTCCCGATATCCATAAGCAATAGTATAATCCCCTTTAGGATTGGGAGACCAGGAAAGCACATCATCCTGTTGGAGAGAGCTACAACGACTACTGGAAAGGATACTATGTAGCTCAACACAATCTTCTGGCAAGCCAACATCAGGCCATTCATCAGGAGACTTCCATCTGGCCACCTCCAACTGACCACGAGAGGAAAATGACTTAAAGTCACTCACTCGTGTCCAACCAACCTCAAGAAATCTCTGAAAAAGGTTCAACAAGTGAGGAAACTAAGAAATGATGGGGGGATCCATCCCACGAATCAGACCAGAATTGAACCTCAGTCCCCTTTTTACAAATCCAAAATAAACCATCCTTAATAAGTGCAACCCCTTTCTTAAGCGTGCTCCATATCACCAAGCCCTTCCCAAGAAGGGGGTAACGAGGTATTTCACTCTGAGGGATCCCCAGAAAATACTTCTAAGAAAGAATCTTGGCCCAACTCTTATCATGCTCCTTACACCACCTTCAATAAAGTTTCGCAGCCAAAGCCACACCAGTCAAAGCCATCTGCTGCAAACCCAAGCCCCCATATTGCTTCGGGCTGCACACTACCTCCCATCTAACCAAACTCCATTTGGAAGACTCCAGGCAACCAGCCCATAAAAATTGTCGTGCCACTGCATCTAAGTCCTTAACAAAACCCAAAGGGGCAACCTGTAGCATGCATATGTAAATGGGAAAAGCCTGCACCACAGACTTGATAAGCTGAATACGACCAACAAAGGATAGCCACCGGTGAGTCCAGTGATTAACCTTTGCCCTAAATTTATCTAAAATACTCTGCCATGACTCCCGAGGCAATCTTCCCACCGAGATAGGGATACCAAGATAGGTCAAAGGAAGAGTCCTGATCTGAAATCTCAAGGTTTGAGCAATCCTCCGCTGAATGGGGCACGAAGTGTTGAAGAAGAATATAGAAGACTTGTCCTCATTGATCTGTTGACCTGAGGCAACCAAGTAAACATCCAACACCCTACGTAAATTAGAAGCCTCCCGCATTGTAGCCATACCCATCAGAGCAGTATCATCCACAAACTGTAGATGAGATTGCAGAGGTAAATTACCTCCCCACTGCCATCTCTGAATGCTACCCACCTCCACGTTCCTTCTAATCAACCTCCCCAAACCTTCAGCGAGGAGAATAAACAAGTATGGAGAGAGAGGGTCCCCCTGACGAAGGCCCCTAGAAGCACCGAAAAGCTCAGAATGATTCCCATTAATAAGCACAGAGAAAGAGACTGAAGTAACACAACTCATAACCCATTGAATCCACTCCTCCGCGAACCCAAAAGCACCAAGAACCTTCCACAAGAAGGACCATTGAACTCTGTCATAAGCCTTCGCCATATCCAGTTTGATAAACATCGCCTTTTCCTTGGAGCTAGCCATAGAATGAATGACTTCGGTTGCAATAACAATCCCATCTAGAATTTGTCTACCAGCTACAAAACCACTCTGTTCTTAGGAAATCAACTCCTCAAGACCCTTTTTCAACCTATCAGCAATTATCTTAGAGATGATTTTATAAATGACATTGCAGAGAGAAATGGGTCAAAATTAGCTTAACCTATCCACCCCCTCACACTTGGGAATAAGAGCAAGGAAAGTAGAATTTAAGGCCCTTAGCATCTGCTTGTTCCTTTGGGATTCTTGCTCAACCTCCAAGAGATCAAATTTGATTATATCCCAAAATTCTTGGAAAAACTCGATCGGGAAGCCATCAGGACCTGGCGCCTTCCCCTTCTGCATATGGAAAATAGTTCCTTCAAGTTCTTCTAGTGTGATATCATTCATAAGCTGTTGGTTCAATTCCCTAGACACCAGATGAGGAATACAAGAAAGAACCTGAGCCTCCTCAGGAGATCCCCCTTGCGAGTCCTCCCTAAAGAGAGAAGAAAAATATTGTCTCACCTCATTAGAAATTTCAGGGAAGGAAGACAGATGTTCTCCCCCATCATTCACAAGACCAGAGAGAGAATTCCCATGTCTCCTTGCTTTCACTGAATTGAAGAAAAAGGAAGTATTTTTATCCCCTTCCTGCAGCCACTCTATCCGAGCCTTCTGTTTCCAATATATTTCCTCCCTCAGCTCCCATTCCTCCAAGGTTCTCACAGCTTGCGCTTCAGCCTGAAGAAGCTCAGACGTCACCCCATCCTCCCTTAACCTCCTTGTGATACTATCCAACTCCTCCTGAGCCACTGCCTTTTCATGGAAGACATTCCCAAAACACTGAGAGTTCCAACGCTTAAGCTAATACTTAACATATTGAAGAAGCTTGAAAAAAATATACATCACCGTCCCATAAGTAGGTCTACCACTCCTCCACCATTTAGCCACATAATCCTTCAGAGAAGGGTCACGCAACCACATGAGCTGGAACCTAAAAGAAGGCGTACGCTTTACACAAGTAGAATCAAGGACAAGATTGATAGGCCAATGATTAGAACCTCTCCAATCCAAGATCTTAGAGCGGGAAGACCACATCCCCCCAACCCAGTAGCAGGACACCAGGAAGTGATCCAATCTTTCTGTGATGCAATAATCCCCAGCTCGACGGTTGTTCCATGTAAACTGCCCATTACTAGGTTTGATATTAACAAGATTTAAAGAGTTGATTCTATCACGAAGCAACAAAGCAGAGGGCTCCAACCTCCCAGTACCACCCCGCTTCTCAGCCAGCTCGCAAATAGCATTGAAGTCTCCAGCCGCAATCCATGGATGGAAAGGTGCCATAGAGCAGACTAACCTGATATGGGACCACAAAGCTTGCTTACCTCGGAAATTAGTAGGAGCATAGATATTAGAAAAGAGAATAACCTCCCCCGTCTCAAAACTAGAAGCAATCATGGACATAGTGGATTTAGAAGACACCCACCAGAGAGGACGAATTTTCTGAGGATTCCAAAAATAGGCCACACCCCCAGAAGATCCATGAGCACCAATACATTGACACTCCCCACATCTCCATAGCCTAGGTGCCAAGTCAAGCATACTCTCAACATATAACTTTGTCTCCTGAAGAAAAAACACATCAGGACCTTGTTTTCGAACTAAATCATGAACCGCTTTTTGTTGAGGGCCGTTGTTCAAGCCCCTTACGTTCCATGAAAGAACAATCATTTCAAGGGGCTCGAAAAGTGAGAATCCAAAGTCTTTACTGACCCTGACTCTACCAAGTTATCGCTTGTCAATTTGATCTTTTCCACATCCTTCTTTCTACCAGGTTTAGCAAATTTCTCTGCCCCACCTTTCTTAATATCTTTTTGCAAAATGCCCAATTTTGGAGGCTTAGGCTTCTTAGCAGAATCTAGACCTGCACTTCGCCCAGGAGGAGAAGAATCCTCACCCACTACTGGAATAACGGCCAAAGAAACTGGAACCTCTAGGCCCTATGTCGGCATAGCAGCCTCCGTGAGCGCACCATAATCACCTTGTGGTTCCATAGAAGAGTCAAGAGCAGGTCCCTCCTGAGCAAACTCCTCAGTCCCCTGCTCCAAGTTTACTAAGCCTAGATTTACTTCCTGCTAACTAAGGTCGTCCAAAACCTCAAACCTGTTAAAAGTGCCCTCATCTTTCCTTTCCCTGAAAGGTCTCTTTTGCCCCCTATTCCTACTCTGGGCCTTTACAGGAACAAAACCATCAGTATCTGCCTCCACAGTAGGACCATTGCCCTTCCCCTTATCTGCCCCAGGAAGATCCCGAGAAGGCTGTGAAGGCAGGGGATCCACCGGCTTATATCTTGGACATTTCCTCAGCAGGTGGCCATATTCACGACAGAGCCTGCAGCGAAATGGAAGGGTCTCGTAGTCCAATTGCTGCACCCAAGAATAAGAACCCACACACATATCTATTGCATCGGGCAAAGGCCTACTTAGGTCAATTTCAACACAAATTCGTGCAAAAGTCATTACCTTTTTACCCAAGGTTTGTGACGAAGCTCCAACTGGTTTTCCAAGCAGCGAGGCTAGCAAGAGTAGCACATCCTCCCGACAGCATTCCACTGGGAGGCGAGGTAAACGAACCCACACCGGGATGTGAGTTGGAAGCCCCTCAGCAGGGTTAAATCCTGCATGCCACGGCTTGATAAACAACCCCACCTTATTATGAAAATAAGGTCCTCCCTCAAACACCCTGTTACGATCAGCTATACAGTTAAAAGTAACCATGAAGTAATTGTTAGCCAACAACATTATCTCCATTTCTCCCACCGGCTCCCAAGTTCTCTGAGCCCAAAGCTCCAAAAACTGTAGCGAGACCCTCATCCCCAAAAATTTGCAATATAAGGAATGATTTGAGTAGTAATCAATATCTTTCGCAATCATTTCAGGCGGAACAACAAATTTTGGTCTCACCTTACACTGCTCTAGACAACCATTAACCTTCATGATCCATGAACCAGAGGACAATCCTGCACCGTCCATCCCAAAATCCGTTGCAAATAAATTGTTATTATATGTCGACATCCCATCCTTTGGGGACATCGAGCTAATTGTTGCGCGAAAGCTCAAATCCGGAGTAACCCCAGAAGCCTCGCCCTTGGATAAAGCCATCAAACCCTATGCAAATGCACAAACCCACAAAGAGTAATAATGGGCCGAAACCCCCACCACTTCCTCCTCCCGAACTCTGCTAGACCAGCCACTCCAACCCACCCACACTCGCACCGGACAGTGGGGAAGAGCAACAACGCCAAAAGGAACCACCCACGGCCTCCGTCCCACCTTTACACACAAGGTAACTCACACCAAGCAACCACAGATCCATGAGCTCTCCCAAATCCAAACGCCCATACACATGGAGACACCACCTCGAATGCACCAATAGGCACAAGAGGCAAAAAAATGCGCTAGCTAACCACCCCGAACACCAATCTGCACCAGAAAAAGGAAGCCTGCCACCAGGAACACTAAAAAACCCCTGCCCAGACTGCACAAAAGCAGAATGAGACGCTCACGAGCTAGGGAACAGGTGCCCTAGCTCAGCCCATGCAGAAGCATATGCAATCCATCATCGCAATTGACTCATGATTTGAATTGAGTTTTTCAATACAACTATGCATAAGAGAATATTTTGAAGCTATTTGAAATCCCAAAAATATTCCATGATAATCGAGAACAACCATAGTCAATGTTATAAATGAATATAAAGAACCCATATTGGCAATCACCGGTTGTAGGATACTTTTTTCATGATATGATCATTACCATTATGTCCATTATAGTATTCTTCTTATCACTGAATTTGTTTGTTTTGAGTATGTTTTGCAAAAATCAAAGGAAAATGTAAAGTTTAGTGCAATGAACATGTGTCATTGTTAGACAATATCTAAATTAGGAAGTATATAAAATTCTATAATTTATAACAAATAATATGTAATGCACCTACAATAGAAGAGATCAAATAAATAAGATGTAGGCATACCTTGTGCACGTAATAGGATGCAGTTTGTTTATGATTATAACTCCCATATACTTTTGTTTTGATATCTAAGAATTTTGTTGAGTTGAAATCAGTGTTATACATTTTTAAAAGTATATACAATTGTATCATTTATGGAAAAGAATTTGAAATGCAGTTGTGAAATATTAGATGGAATAAATGAAAATATAGCCTTACCTTATATATAAATGGAATGTAGTTGCAGTTCATACACCATGCCAAAGATGTGATTGCGAAGCTATTTAGTATTGTAGAGATCTGTAGTTACAACTAAGAACATTTGCAATCTAAAATGGTTTCAATCAAATATAGCTATGTACACATAAGATGGTTGGGAGGTGAGGCTCAGCCAGTAAAGCAAATAAATTGGTGGACAAAAAGAAGTGGGTTCTATTTAGTTGTTTGAGGTGATCCTCTTCTTTGATTTAGAGTGCACTATATTTGTTGGCATGTAATTTGGAGTATCTATCAAAAGAGAAAGGAGGATCTATGCATATTCCTACAATTTATTTTACATGGGAAAGAGCTATGAACATTAGTCCTTGTCTTTTTGTGTTCCAATAAACTAACAATCTAAAATTTTGACATCTAAGGACAATATAAAGATCGACTTAGAACCAAACCAAGATCAAATATTAAAAAAGGTGGTCCCCACAAATAGGAAAGCATACAACAACAAGCGCAAGTAGTGAAAAATAATAGCCAACCTTGATTCCCGCATCTTCCTAAACACATAGTTCGTCAAGCACAAGATGGAACCTATTTTAAATGCCCCTACAAACAAAAGGTCATTGTATCTTGCAAGCAAATTTCCTATCTACATGTGGGTTCCATTAGAGAGGACAACTTTGTAACGGTCAACCGAGCTTTGATTGCCACCTATTTTTTGAAAATACATCAGCTAAAGAATCGAAGATGAGACAACATCTCCAACATCAATAGATTGGATCGCATGCCCTATCAAGGCTGGCCATACATTTGAATCCTACAAGGTAGTTTTGCTTAGCTAAGCCAAAGTAATGAGGTGTTCAAGGCTGCGAAATGACTCTAGAAGCAAAAGTGAGGGAAAGAGGTAGCACAAAACAAATCAATTATTGGTATTCGATATGCAGACACATAGATAATTATACATGGTTATAGGATCACAGTGACTTCAAAATTGAATATAATAGATGAATATGAAACAAGGGAAAGGTTGAGCAAGAAGAAAATAGGATTATATTTTTTGCTGAATATAAACAAGGAAGAACATAACAATGTTGACACATCTCAAAACTGCAACCCTTTATTTTCTAACACATAGGCCACTCCCAAATGGCTAGCAAACCAAAAGGAAAAGGAAACATAAAGAGCTCAAATATAAATTAGTTAGACTATACATTACAAGGATTGTTAATTCAAATGAAGCATATTCACAATTTGTTGGATGCACATGGAAAAGAGAAAGTAAAATTCTCAATAGCAAAAAGGAAACAAGGAACAAGCTTACGAGATTGGTGTCTGAGAGTTGTACAACAGCTTGGGGAGAACCAGAGTCCACCAACATTGTTGGAGCTGCTCTTTAAAAAGCTGAGAGTTGCAACATTGGTGGCTGACTATGAGCTTTATGCCACAATGACATGAGGGCTGAATATTCAATTAAAGCAACAAAGGCTGACAAGAACCTCGACCAAAACACATACAAGAAATATTGAATACCAATAAAATGACAACCATCAAGATGTTCAAAACACAACATGATCTCTCATTTTTTTTGTAGAGACATTAACAATACGAGGGAAAAGAAATAATAAAAAAAGGCTTCATTTTTCATTCCAAGAATGGCCTATTGAGGCTCAAACAAATAATAACTATTTTCTCAAAAGAATAAACATAGGGAAAAGTATGTATGAATGTTGTTTACATCTAATTTGACATACATACATATCTACACAAAGGGAAATAGAATGAAACACAAAAAATCAAGGCATGCTATCCACCCAACCATATTGGGTCATGGAGCATCATAGGCTCTCACCAAACTATGGCAGGATGGAGAGAAAGTTGTCTTTTCTTGTCACTCATTTTATTTTCCCTATGTGCAAATATTTACATATGTGAAATTAGATGCAGAAAACATTATTATATACAGACAATATTCATATCTAGCATGCAACCCATTTTGTTTTTTTCATGGGTTTGTTACTGTGAACCTTTTTTTTGGCTTTTTATAGTGGTTGGGCAAAGAAGGCAACTGAAAGAAAGCAAGTAGGAAGAGGCACATTTGGAAAACCCTTTGTAGAGCATTTCAAAAACTGTTTATGTTCTTGCAAAACAACCAACCAAGAACATATAATGTCCATCACTGTGATCAATGGTGACATCAATGCTCCATATAACACTTAAAATATAGCTTATCATTCCAAGAATGTCCCAAAATAATAAACATAGGTATCAGTATGTACCACTGTTGTTTGCATCTACTATGACATACATACATATCTGCACATAGGGGAAATAAAATGAAATACAACTAAACAAGACATTGTTCATCACTGCAATCAATGTTGACATCAATGTTCCATATAACACTTAAAATAAAACTTATCATTCCAAGAATGTCCCAAAAGAATAAACATAGGGATCAATATGTATCAATGTTGTTTGCATCTACTATGACATACATACATATCTCACATAAGGGAAATAAAATGAAACACAACAAAACAAGGCATGCTATCCACCCAACCATATTGAATAATAGAGCATCATAGGCTCTCACCAAACTATGGCATGATGGAGAGAAAACCCTCTTTTCTTGTCTTTCATTTTATTTTTCCTATGTGCAAATATGCATGTATGTGAAATTAGATGTAGAAAAAATTCATATATACAGACAATATTCAAATCTAGCATTCAATGCATTCTTCTTTTTTTCACATGGGTTTGTTACTGTGAATTCTTTTGTTTTGTGGTTTTTTACCTCTCTATCAATTTTAATTATTTCACATTCGATCATTGCACATGGTTAAAATGCAGAATGTAATCAATTTTTTTTCATTTGATTTTTGTGGTTTTAATCTTCTTGTGTTGGCTAAGTGTAGAGTATATTATTGCTACATGTGAGTTCATAAAGTTATGTTGCATATTTCTATCTTTGATATTGCTACGGTTGCATAACTTATTTTCAAGCACACATACATAGATATAATACATGCACAATGTTGCTCTCGAACAAGAAAACTACAACTATCAATTGAAACATATGTATTCGTTCTTTTGTGGAAATGGTTGCAATGCAATAAAATAGTTAATGTCATATAGTTTATGTTGTTTTTCATATGTCTAGCTTTGGCTTTATTGTTTCATTTTCGATAAGGCATTGTTGAAAAAAGAATTTGTCCATGTGTGGGGTTATTTTGGTTATTTTGTATGTGTTTGTTACTGTGAATTCTTCTATTTTGTGAGTTTTTTCATCTAGCCGGTCACTGTTGAAACCAATATTGTTTCATTTATGGTTCACATTTTGTGGCAATTTACTGTGAATTCTGCTATCATCTACGACATTGTTGAAACAAATATTGTTTCATGTATGGTTTGTTGCATTTAATAAATACAATTAACAAACATAAATAATCTTAGATTAAATTATATGATATTTGATAAATCAATTATAAATATTTAGAAATTAAATGTGAAGGATTAGGGTATTAAGTATATGACTAATGATCTAAAAATAATTATGATGTCTTGCAAAGTTGATTTTTCATTGTCAAACAAATGCATGCCCTTGTCTGATGATTGTCTCATTATTAGAAACGGTGTAAAAAACCTTGTGGTTCAATCTTGAACACTGAAGGTTCTATTCTAACTATTTAGATTTGAACTCTAACATGTGGATCTAAACTAGTGAAATGAAACTTTCTAAAACATGTTCACCTTGGTCTCTATTGTCTAGTAAGCATGTAAGGATTATGGTGTCAAGAGACACTTTGAGGAATATGTTAGATTGGTAGGGTCAAGTTATCCTAAGTCACACCCTTGGATGAATTGATTTTATGGCTTGGAGTGAATATTCATTTAAACAACATTCACCATCATGTAAGTGGTCTATATGTAGATGATGTATGCTCTAATGTTTATCTCTAACATTTTCTTGCATTTTCCTTATATATATTTAAGTGCATATTGCATGTCTTTAAATATTGAAACATGACATGTTGCATAAACATGTATCATCTTGGCTCATAACGACTAGTTGAAAGGGGCAATGAAATTAGAATTAGAATTAGAATATTCAAATTATAGATGTGTTCTTGTGTGTTGTGGGTTTGACCTTGAGTGGTACATAAATGGATCTCCTACAAGGAAATCATAATCTTGAGGTAGGGACAAACATATGAAAAACGAGAGTGAATGTTGGCACAATAATGAGGGGTAAATGACAAATGTGTAGGAATACAAGTAAGTGGGAGTAAATAGGACTAGATAGGGATTGTGGCAAAAATAATATAAAATTCAATGATACAAATATATATTATTATAATAACTCCATATATATATGTTTATATTTCTTCTTATCCTTTTGATAATGTGATGTTTATATAATTTTTTCCTTGCTAAATTGTATTACTACATGTATGTTTTTTAAAATCTCTACCTTACTATTTAATGCAGATGGGTAGATTTTATCGCAATATTAATTGTAGAGAGATAAATTTTACTCTGATATTTATTATAGATCGATAAATTGTATTGTGATATTTAATACGTACTAGTAAATAAATATAATACTCACATTTATTTAATAAGCTTTGAAAATCTTATCAATTATTAAATGAAAAATGAAAATAACTAACTCTAAATCAATAATGTAATTTTATTATGATGTATGTAATAGTGCTCAAGTCTTTCAAGTCATTAATAGGTTTGAAATTTGATTCAATGAATTAAATGCATTGCACATAATTTAGAAAAAAAAAATCTTGATCTTTGTACTAACTATTCACAACATGAACCAATAGAAAGAAATATAAAAGATATTTTAACAATTTTAAAAATAGACAATTAAATATAGACTATATAGAATTGTTGATCAAATTTTTAATTCTAGATGTTCATTGGTTGGACTGTGACTACAGGGTAAAAAATTACATGCAATAGATGCATTAGTATTCTGTCTTGACATAACTAATAAGATAATGAATAAATAAATTACATTCAAAATTGATCTCTAAAAATATGTAAAAATAAGATTAAATTAAGCTCCATTAATTATCAAACTTTTTACTAAAAATGTGCTCTTATACCGTAGCCATTGCATAAAAGACAAAGGTATACAATTTGTCGATGGACCTTTGGCCTTTGCTCTGCTGAACGGCTATGCGTGATAGGGCATGAATGGCCCTCCTCCCTTATTAACCAATCCCCACAGTGCATGTTTTGAAAATGGAAGGCGTGTGAAGAGATCAAAGATATTGATTGCCGCTAAATGAATACCTATCTACACAACTTTTGTCAATTCCTAACAGTCAAGTCATTGAATTGAACAGAACAATACAAAAACTTGACATGACTGGGCGAAGAAAAAATAAAAAAATGGGTCCGGTTGCCATGACTTCGAAACAGCCGTAAAGTGGGGAATCTCTTGTATGGACGTACAGCTTGACCTGGTTAAAGCTGTCAAGCAGACACGCCTTACCATGTGTCAATTTGATATTGGGTAATCTCTTGTGTGGACAGGACTGCTTATCTCTTGCGTGCAAGACTTGGCTTTATACAAAGCAGCACCGGATTGCGTGATATTGTTCAAGTTCTGTACAGGTTTTTTTTGGACTCAATCCTCTCTACCACTATTTTCAGTTGCAACTCCTAAAATGGAACTAGTAAAGATTGAAGAATACATGCCTCCCACAGATAAAATTCCTCTCCGAAGCAATAAGGAATATCATGTGTTTCTGAGTTTCAGGGGACCAGATGTGAGAAAGACTCTGGTTGATCATCTCTATCAAGCTCTCACTGCTGCCGGACTCAATGTCTTTTTGGACTCCCACAAATTGAAAAAGGGAGAAATAATTGGGTGGAGCTTGGAAAGAGCAGTGGAGAGCAGTGCCATACGCATTCCTATATTTTCAAAAGGTTATGCAGACTCTGCATGGTGTCTCAAGGAGGCCGCCGCCATGGTGAGAACCCCAGGCTTGATCATTCCTCTGTTTTATGATGTGGATCCAACTGATGTCAGATATCCTCTCAAGGAGTCCAGTCAGTACAAGCAAACATTTGAAAAACATTATGGCCATTCAGATCGATACCCAAGAGAAGAGATTGACGGATGGAAGGATGCCCTTGACAAGATCTGTTCTCGCTCGGGGTGGACCATGGATATAACTGGCGGGTAAGTAACGAACCTACCTTCTCTCTTTCTCTCTGCTTGCTTTTCTAGATAAGGTGACATCTATGCTTCCATTCAGCCTAGCCATTATTTTAGAATAGGGTTTTTTTAAGTAGATTTTTTATAAATAATTAAATTTTATAGATACTAAGTTTTTTGTTTTTATAATAAATTGATTATATGCTAAATATATATTTTAAATTAGAAGTTATTTTCAGTTAATATAAATAGAGAAAGAAATTTGTTGAAATTATTATTATTATTTTTTAAATGTGATCAATAGAGAAAAATAGTTATTTAAATTTTTTAGTTAAATTGTTATAACAAAGAAAATTTATTCCTCAAAATTATTAGAAATTCAAACCTAATCAATCATGTCTCTAAAAAAAGTAAAAATAAATAAAATTATATTTTATTTTGAATTAAAAATAATTATTAAGATAAAATAAATCTCTTTAATGAATTTCATTATGATAAGGTATATAGAATGTACATGATATGTGACATATGGGCACGGGAGCCTTTGTTAGCCATTGCCTCTCTATTTTTGATGTAGAAAATGTTTGTGCCTTTTACATATTTGCATTTTTCTTTAAGATCCATGTGGAGGTAGTACCATTAGAAAAAGTGACAATATGATTGTCAAATCTTACTTTCCAATTCTTCATTGGAGGATAGGGATGAATTCTTCCTTTCTCTAGTGTATATAAATGATGTAAAATAACTTACTCTTGCTTCACGTATTGGGAAGGACAAGAATTTTAAATTAATTTTTACTTTAGAGAAACCTTGAGACAACAAAGAGGGATTCACATTCTCCTTATCTTATTTTTCAATTTGTTCTTGGTTCCTTTGCTCTAGATGCATATTATATAACTTTTGAACCTATCTTGGTGCTCATACTTGAGAGCTTCATTAGGAGTTGCCATGTGAGGCTTCTCCTTACAATCATAAAAAACTTTAGTTAGAGTTTCTACATAATCATAAAGTGTGAAATGACTTAACATAGAAATAAATACATATGCATTTGTCTTTACTTTTAAATTCACTCTAATTGAACATAATTAAAATATTGATGGACATAGAAGGAATTACCTTTAATTGTTCTAAAGCCTTTTGGGTGACAGGGAAAACCAATTAGACGATGGAATAATATGGAATAAAACTTTAATCTCCTTAAGCCCAACTTAATGAGACAAGATTATCAAGCCTTGTGTAGCAAAAAGGACAACATTAATCACTTGAAATAAACTCCTAAATGTGTCTATCTATCTTGTTATATGTTGTGATCATATAAAATTCCTTTGAGAAAATGTTATATTGATTTGTTGAATGAATAAATATACCATCATATGAACAACCATGGTTGGTAGAATGGTTCATACTAGTTATTTTGCAGGATCTCTTCATTATAAAATGAAATAACTTGAGGCATAGTGGGAGAAAATTCCCTACTATGTGTCAACTCACAAAAAAATCCATAAGATCATGGGAGGATGAACCAACAAGTTAGATATCCATACTTAATCTCTAGCCATATGTGTAGGAGAAAGATGTTCAAGGGTGCCTATATTTAATTTTACATAATATTGAATAGAGCAAGCTATAAGCTAATGGTAGGCTACTAATTTGACTAGAAAACACTCTAGTAAAAAGGACACACCCATAATTAACTAAATACGTGATAGTCAAAACATCTAGCAAAGCAATCAAATCAAACTAATAACTTTTAATAGTTTAAATTAATCTATGCTCAATCCATAGACCAATAGAGGTTACACACACATATGTAATATATGGATACATGTGTATATTTACATATACATATATATGTAGGTATAAACCATATTGTTTAGTGAATTGAGAATGAAATATTTGCCCCTTAATTTGAGATCTTGTATTTTTTTACAAATCCTTACCTTTTATAAATACATTGAGAGCCTATATAGTTATTTGCACACACTTTGAATATTTATGCACAATCTAGGTTTTCAAGTCACATTTGAAGTATGAAACTGTAAAGGGTATTACAATTGTGGATATAAATATGGTTTTGCATTTGTAGGTATATTTTAACCTAATACTAATCTACTTGTTTAGAGATCTATGATCTCAAAGATCGAGAAGTCATCCTAAGGGATATTTAGTGATGATACCTTGGTGTATACTTATGCATACATAATGGCTAACTTGTGTAACTAGTTTATTTGTATTATCCTACAATGTCTTTAGGAATACGCTCCTTGGCATAGGTAGAGTTAAAATATTAAAATAGTTTCATGATCTTGTTAGTTGGATAAACTACTTATGTTATGATCATAAAGTCTACTTGATTTCATAGTACTAGTTGTTTCCTTGGGTTACCTTTTAACATATGTCTTCTGGGATTATAGGGAATGGTTTTGAGCACCAACATACTAATCACCTATAAACATTGATGTAACATTGTTGATCAAACATGATGTTCAAAATTGTTAAGCCAATAGGTCAAGTTCTTGATATTCAAATCAAAATCAATAGAGTATGGAAGTCTTTAAGGAAAATATTTCATATACATGCTTGATAGAAAAAGAAAAGCATTAACTACTCAATTGATGAACTTTTTGTAGTGATAATTGTGGGTGTTGTGGTGACATGGGGAATATTTGTAGAGGCAATCATGATTTAGGTGTTGAGTTGATAATTGTGGATATCGTAGTCAAGGAACTAATGGGAAGTAAGCAATGACCCTATTATTTATAGAAATTGAAAAGGAATTGATTCATTGGAATATTGGCTATTTTCTAGCTATTTATTTGAACTATATTAATGGAGTTAGGTCTCAACAAGCTTATCTGTATAGATTTGAGGATGATTAACCTCTTTTTGTAAAGTATTTGATCCAAAGAAACATCTTATAGTGTACAAGGTATGGATGTCATTATAAATCAAGTCCTCCAAGTGTTAAAGGTCTCATGTGACACCTTGGTAAGTGTTTTGTATGGAGTAAAGTAGATTTATTTCCCAAGTGCAATGGTGCAAATTGGTACATGTGCCATTTGTGTAGAAGATCAAGGGGAAAATTTATTTTTTCAAATACATGTTTTCTCTTAGGAGGTGAAATATTATGGCCAAATTTGTGTGATGCATTCTCAAGTCTGAGTAATCTCCTATGTCAAATAATGTAGCTCAATTTTGAAGTCTTGTATAATTTATTGTTTACTAAATTTGAAGAAAGGTTTTATAAGTAGTTTTCCTTTTAACAATATGAATGTCTCTCTAATTTTTAGGGAATTTTAAAGAGTGATACATTCATCTCTAGGGTTGCATATGCTAGTCTATTACTTCTAATAGAAGTAAAAAAAATAGTAATAGTATATAAGATTATTTATTGATTTATGTATAGCCAAATAATATTGTAATGTGAAGTTTCTTGAGTCTTAGAATTATATTTAAGTGAAGGTAAAACTAGATTTATGGGATCTTATATGAAATTATTATTTTTTTCTCTTAGTTGATTCATATTTAGCTATTAGGCTCAAATTTATAGTCGTGTTTTCCAATTTATTTAGGTCACTAATATATTAAGGCATTGATCCTCTTATAATAATTGATCACATTTTATAATGAATAAATCCTTTATTCTTTATAAATTATTGGAACCTATGTCCTACTAGTATGCATACACTCATTAATACTTTCATACACCAAATATTTTTTAAGCTTGCATTTAGTACCTATCTTTGGGTAGTTATGCATGTTTTGGATTTTTACAAGTTATAAATGGGTAAGAGACTATAAATTATACTATAATTTAAGAATATCAACCTAGTTTTCCATCTTTAGTGTTTTGTTGTTTAGAGATTTGTGGCCTACAAGAATACTTAGCTAGTTTAAGGGGTATACAATATTGGTATATCTTTCTGCATAGTGTATAGCTAAACTGTGTGATCATATTATTTTCATTTCTAGTTAGTTATCTTGTAAAAAATATCAAAGCACACCTTTCCTCACCTAGTAGCACTAGAAGTGTAAAAGATTTGTTCACTCTTGTGAATTAACCAAAATTACTTGTAGTTTGACCATGAGTTCCACCTCATTTATCTAAAATAACTTCATTCCTCAAGTTTAGATTATGAGGCTTTCTCCCTAGAATTGCAAGGTATATTTTAGATTACCAATAGGAGGAAGATGCCCCTTGTCACTAGAAGGATTGTGGAATATATTGTGCTAAGAATGACATTTATGATTCATGAAATATTAGTTTATTTTTTGACACTCTTGAAGGACTTGTGCAAAATTGATACACCAAATATGACCTAGATTGTCTCAAGATTAATTAGGTTGAAGTTAAGTAGAAATTATTATTTGATTTTTGAGTATCCAAATTCAAACACATAAATTGAGTCACACAAAAAGAGTTGAAGCAATAATCAGAGTTAATTAGAAAGTATGGCCAATGTTTCAAGGAGTTAATAGCCAAGATCACATATAAACTATTAATGTTGCACTCTAAAATAAATGGTTCATTAGAGGATTGACTATGGACATATATCAAGAGTTAATATAATGTACATTTATGACACAAAAGGTGGAATACGATGTTGCTTTATGTTTATAATCTATTGGTGAACACAAGGTTTGAGAATGACAAAATGATTGAAGGATAAGATGGGCCAAATTAATGTATTCATGAAATAATTAGTGGATGTACATGAATCTTAATGATAATTGTGGTATATGAACTTTCATTGGAGGGACGTACAATAATTGATTACTTAATGGTTATAGCTAGTAATATTTAGAAATACTTTAAAGAGGTTGTCCAATCACTAGGAACAAGTTCTCCTAGTTCAACCCCTTGAAGAGATTAACTTTAAATAGTCATGCTAAGGTAGGTGTTGAATTAAGATTAGAAGAAGAAGATGGGTGGGGAAGATAGACCAATAGAGGGAGCCAATAAAGATCCAAGATCATTTAAAATATCAATTCTATAAAACGACCCTTGCAATTTAAAAAAAAGAGATGTGCCAATTAACTAAAAGACTTTGCTCAAGCAAACACCTCAATTGAAGCTTTCCTATTAATTGTGAGATATTGTTTAGCCAAATGAGCCTCATGATCATAGTTTTTTTGATCCCCAATTGAGTATCAACATGATAAATAGAAGATATGTACATCTTTGTTATTATATTGAATGACCATATTAGGGTTTAAATGAGTACTCCTCAATGGAAGAATAAGATCACAAGTAGCTCATGGTATTAAATAATGTAATATAGTAAAATCTAAATCAATTTCAAGTTGGAAAAATAAAAAAGTAGAATTACATTAGATAAAAGTAAAATCCTAGTGACCAATCCAAGGGTCGGTAGGGTGGGCAAACATGATACCACATAATAAAGCACAAGACCTAAACGAAATGGTATAAAAATGAAATCATAATGTATAGAAACACAAAACCTTAGCAAGATCTAAAAAATGATGATACAATTAAAAAATATTAGATCTAAAACTCAATAGTAGTGAAGTTATAAACCCTAAAATAAAACTCTTGGGTAGTGGATGGTGTAAGGTCTAGGATGAATTAACAAAAAATATAAATGAAAAAAAAAACTTTTCCTTATCTTATTTTAGGCTAATCCAACAATGCCATAAACATCAGGGAACAAAAACCCCGACCTCCTCCTAAACCCACGCTCCAACCTCACTGCGCCAAGCCAGGAAAAAAGGCCTTCATCCAATAGGATCAAAGCTGCATCCAAAAGACACCAAAGACAGCCACCGTAGACCACTGCAATAACCCTCGAACATCCCACACCAGGAGAACGGGTACCCAGACCATAGGGAGGCAACAAGCAACATCATCTTCCTCCTCATCTAAGCCTCCATCTCCATCACCGTCGGAGGAATTCGAACTACGCTTCCCGCCTACGCCGCGCTCCATATTTTTAAAATACAATCTTTAGGTGGAATTCATAATGTTATTGATGAATACATCGATTAATTAAAACATGCCTCCAAAATTCCAACTGATCCATGATAAAAAAAAGTCTAGTCTATTGTGGTAAAAATATTATGATATAAATGCTTCATAAATAATTTGGTGGTAATTTAACTTATTGAATCAATAAACTCTGAATTCTCGATGATTTGAGCCTCTAACCATTTCATCATATTTTCCAAAATCAACCTAATTAATACAAAATATTCACCAATTAATAAAGTTTCACACTAAAAATGCTAGTTTCTATGGATTAAACCAATTCTCTCTTATGCTAGATAATTGAGAATGATATACATTCAACTACAGAATTGTGCATGATAGAAGCATTTACACAAGGAAAAAAGTAAAGCACATAAAAAATGAATGGTAGTTAACAATTGCATAAGTGATAGGATAAGGTTATCTTAGTGCTTCATGTTATGTTAAATGATGAAAATACAATTGATATCAAGTGATTTTAACTACACACATATTTAAGCAATTGGCATATTAAGGGTATAACTACAACACAATAATGATAGCTTGTGGGAGTTTACAAAGTATTAACATGTTAGTATTGGAGATTAAGAAATGATTGGCATCCAATCTTATACATTAATATAATGAATGTTTGAACCAAAATGTGATAGATCTATACCACAGCTAACACACATGTATACTATTCATATATATATATATATATATATATATATATAGAGCACATGATTGTAGTGGAAAAATATTTACATTGTGTAACCATTTATATTTGTGCCACAAATAATACCAAGCTATAAATATAGAGTGCATGGTTTTGTAAGCATCTATGCATATTATTAAAGATAAACATGTATATAGATTATATTTAGAGAAATAACATATTTTAGGATACATGCAACCTACAATTCACTATAAGTTCATGCTATAATTTAATTATGCATGATTCTATACATAGTTTATGTGGTGTTAGGGTAGGTGTTTATGTGGTGTTAGGGTACATGCACCTATATAAACCCCAAGTGTAATGCTTTGACATCAAGGTAGCTTTGGTTTATGAATGATTTTATACATAGTTAGGTAGCACTAGGGGACATGCACCTATACACACCCCATAAGTACATAACGCCTTTGAATAAAGGCAACTTTTGATATAAATTAGTTATTCAAATTTTTGTATCAAGAAGATGTTTTATCCATATAGAGGTGTTCATGTTTTTAAGTAAATTAGTGTATGGATTTAGCCTAAAATTAGCATAAATATTTGTGTGTATTTTACAATAGAAGGTGAAGATCTTAGTGTGCTTTAGGAGAGAAATGTAGATATACCAATACATTTTATAGCTTAAATTCTTAGCCATCAATCATTACATGCAAGTAGGATGAGATAAGCACTCCTTCATAATGAAAGATTAAGGTCTTTAGTACCTTATTGCACAAACAAATAACTACAACCATGAGATAAATAGATGAAACAATCACAATCACCCTCAAATTTTGACATTTTTTTCTAAAGAAGTTAGATTTAAAATTGAAAGCATAGAGGGGAATCCAAGGGCAGGTGCCATGTGGGTGTTCAAAAGTAATGCCATGCAATATATCACAAAATCCTAAGCTGAAGGTGAGGTATGGATAACAAATGAGAAAAGGGAATCAAAACCTAAGTAAACATGAAAATATGATATGATAATCATAAAACGTATTGTTAAAAATCCCAATCCTAAGTAAACATGAAAATATGATATGATAATCATAAAACGTATTGTTAAAAATCCCAATCTAGAAGGTAAAATCCTATGGAAAAGCCTTGGGTGATGTAGGATATGTTGATTTCACCAAAGTTATAGGCATACCATATAAATAAGCCTAATCTAATCTAATAAATATAATTAAAAAATATATATAATCGTAGATTAAATTATATGAGATTTGATAAAATCATTACAAATATTTAAAAAATAAAATTGAAGGATTAGCCTGTATTTAAGTATAGGACCAATGATCTGAAAATAACTTTGATGTCTTGCAACGTTGATTTGTTGTCAAACAAATGCATGCCCTTGTATGATGATTGTCTCATTATTAGAAAAGATGTAGAAAACCTTGTGGTTCAATCTTGAACATTGTAGGTTCTATTGTAACTTTTTTAGATGTGAACTGTAACATGTGGATCTAAACTAGTGAAATGAAAATTTCTAACATGTTCACCTTGGTCTCTATTGTCTAGTAAGCATGTAAGGATTATGGTGTCAAGAGACACTTTGAGGAATATTTTAGATTGGTGGGGTCAAGTTATCCTAAGTCACAACCTTGGATGGATTGATTTTATGGCTTGGAGTGAATATTCAAAAACAACTTTCACCATAATGTAAGCGGACCTATATGTAGATGATGTATGGTCTAATGTTTATCCCTAACATTTTCTTACATTTTCCATGATATATATTGAAGTGCACATTGCATGTCTTTAAATATCAAAACATAACATGTACCATTTTGTCTCATAATGACTAGTTGAAAGGGGCAAGAAAATTAGAATTAGAATTAGAATTAGAATATTCAAATTATAGATTTGTTCTTGTGTGTTGTGGGTTTGATCTTGAGTGGTACATAAATGAATCTCGTACAAGGAAATCATAATCTTTAGGTAGGGACAAATGTAGCATAGTGAGAGTGAATGGGTACAATAATGAGGGGTAAATGAGAAATCATAATCTTCAAGTAGGGACAAATGTAGCATAACGAGAGTGAATGGGTTCAATAATGAGGAGTAAATGACAAATATGTGGGAATAAAAGTAAGTGAGAGTAAACAGGGATTGTGACTTGAGCCAAATTTAACAAAACATTGTACTACTTATCAATATAAAATTGCATTTAAGACATTTCAATTATATACATATTTCAACTATAGAATAATTAATGAATAAAATGCAATTAAAATTGATATGTAAAGATGTGTAAAAGTGGGATTAAATAAAGCTCAATTAATTGCCAACTTTTACTTAAAATGCACTCTTATACAGTCATCATTTGCATGAACTACAACCTTGTGGAAAATAAGAAAATGTGAATGGTATACTATTTGTCAATGGACCTTGGCCTTTGCTCTGCTGAAAGGCTAAGCGTGATAGGGTGCATGAATGTGGGTGAAGCTAATTGGCCAATCACCACCATGCACGTTTTGAAATGGAATGAATATGAAAGAAATCTTTTTTAAAAGATATTGCCGGCCACTAGATGAATACCTACACAACTTATGTCAATTCTAACCATCACTCATTGAATATTACAAGAAGTTAGCATGACTGCTGGGATTAAAATTGAACATGACAAAGTCTTGACATGACTGCGAAATAAAAATTAACAAAAATGGGTCCGCTTGCCGTGACTTCGGAACAGCTGTAAAGTGCGGAATCTGTTGTAATGGATGTACAGCTTCACATGGTTAAAGGTGACAAGCAGAAACGCCTTTCCATGTGTCAATCTGATATTGGGGAA
>VDFB02305183.1:26093-36450 GCA_007258455.2 Sequoia sempervirens | reverse complement strand
ACCAAGTATTAATTTCTAATGTTAATTATTTAAAGAAGATGAAGGTCCTTATTTACCCTTAAATGACATTTAAATTGGATATTTTAATGTTCAATATAATGAAATGTTTAAAAAATGAAAGTGACAATAATATTGAAAATAAAAATGTTGAACATGAATGTGAAAATATTTTAATTTGATGGGAACACCTATTGATAAAGAGTAGCATCATAGAGAAAGAAGAAATACATCAACAATTTCTTGACTAATGTGGATATGAATCCTATGACATTGAAATTGCACTCAATAATCGACTTGTTGATAACAATGATTAAATTGATAGCTCACATGAACCAATGAAACTCAATGTGTCTCCAAATTACATAAGAAGAGAGAACCTTTGTGAAGAAGAAAAAGAAATTCAAAAACCATCATTTTGTAATGATTTTGTTAAAATTTAAAAACATTCAAGAACCCCAAAATGGTTTGAAATTGATGAGCATAATAGAAATTCTTGAAGGCAAGAGGTCATCACAAACCATTCGGTTGTGGGCTTCAAAAAAATTCAATGAATGGTTTTCCAATAAGACATTAATCAAAAAATTCTAATTTTTTATACAATTACTAAAGATGTACAAAATGAGACCTTTACTAAATAAATTTTAAAGATTCATGTAAACAAAAAGTTTGATCGAAATAATATTGTTGTTAAAGTTTTTTTTAATGCATTCAATTCTATTGTAAATAATAGTAAGGAAAAAGATAAAAGAGTTGCTCATAGAGTAATAACATCATTAGTAAGAAATTAAAAAATTAAAAAGGCTCAATTATTAAGGTAAACTTGTTTTGAATTAATCCTAAATCATAAAACATTATCAAAAGTACTATCAATAAGATCATGATTAGAAAGTCCTATTGAAAATCATACTTGGGATTTTAGCAGTAGGCTTCCATGAGTCGATAAGAAGCTAATTAATAGCACAAAGGATGAAATTCAACAATTTTGGCACTCTAACTCTAGATTTACATATGAGGTTGGAAACAACATTTTTTATACTCTACCTAGGCCATGATTTTGTTATGAGTACAAAGAGTTTATGATAGAAATACATCCATTATTGTTGAGTTAAAAGTAGGTTAAATATTATTTTTCTTAAAAATTCACTTTTATATAAATGTAGGTGTTTTGGAGAATAAAGCTATAGTATGAATAAGTGATTGACATCGATAGCTATAAATTTCAAGGTGGGGACATTCAATATAATTCATAAGGTGTTATAATATTAAATGCTTTCATTGTTTAGTTAGTTTTAATCAATGTTGTATGATTTATTAAACATTTTTTTAATATTTAAATGTAGGTGTTTTGGGGAGTAGCAGTGATAGATCTGGCTCATTGAGAAAGGATATGGGTAGAGAGGAGGAGTGACTTTGACAAGGATTGAGACATGGATCACCTCAAGAATTGGTAGATATGAAGTGGAACATATCCATAGAGAAGGATAGGCTAAGAAGGATGAATATAGGGAGACAAATACCTTAGGAGCACCTTTTTTTTTAGTTATTGTGCTCTCACAGTGGATTTACTCTTAGGTGCTTTGATGTATTTGAAGACACATTTGTATGGAACATATAGATAATATGATATAGGAACTATTAGTTGTGTTGATGATAGGTGTGATATTTTATGTATGTTGATGATGATGTGCATGATATATAGTTATATTTCTTGTACTTGGATGCTCATAGGTATGGATGTTCATGAATCTGTATGTGTATGTCTAATGGTGGCATGTGGAAGGATAAATATGGCTATTGAAAACTTTACCATTATCTTGACAACTAATTATGGCTAGATAGTTATCTTATTATATAATGAACCTAAGTTAATTCAATAGATATTAGTGAAGTTGAATTAGGAAGCATGGATTGTGCTTTATTATACACATTTTCGTTTAAAATATGGAGTCTAATTTTTGCGATATTGAGAGTGATTAAATTTCTTCAATAGTATATCAAAGGGTCTAAGGATATATTAGTGGTAGGAGTAGTGTAGGATAAAAGGAGGAGAATGTAAAAGAGGGGAAGGTCTAGAAAGGTAATGACATGGTAATGGAAGAAGTTACACTATAAGGTTAGATTTTCATAGGATAAGGAGGAATGGTATGAAGAACATATCACCGAGGTATAGGATAGTGCTAGTAACAATGGTGTGAACATATATAAAAAGGATGGGGGAGATAAAGAAAAATACTAGTGGAGAGAAGTTAGGACATGGGTGGTGGATCCCATGGAAATTAGTAATATAGTATGATAAGGAGAATCATTATAAGAGGATGAAGGGTAGATGGATGCATAGAGGGTACAACATTATTAAAATCCATTAGAGTGGTAATATTATGAATAGTATTAATTCCCTAAGGATAGCCACCTAATACATTATATAAATTACTAGCCAATGAGTGAGGATATTTAGGGTGAAGAGGTGCATCAATACATAATTATCAATTTAGGAAAATATCTTGTTTAGCAACATATGTATCTAAATCATAGTCTTGATCATTATTTTTCATCTTCTTTAATGTGGCTCTTTATATAGTTGTCATTAGCTATTATATCAAAAAATGATTCAATCGTCATTTTATTTGCTAGCCATATTAGAGTTAAGATGAAAACTCCATAAAACAAGATTTTAAAGGATATTAATTTAACTAGATAAAGATCAAAGGAAAACTACTCCTCAAACATGCAATATACTACAATTGTAGACAATGCATGTTTTACAATAATGTGTGCAACTAAAAACTAATAACATGTAATGAATGGATGTAGGTGATAATAATTAAATAATCCTAATTGAACTAGGGTTGTCCTTTTATATATTTAAAAAGTTGTAAGAGCATTGTATGAAATTGTAAGATGGGAATTACTTATGAAATGTTATATGACACATAAGAGAATAAAAAATGGGGGTTACACTAGAATATTGATTAGAATTATGAAAATCATCAAGATCATCTTAAATAATGGGTTTGAATATGTCAAAAATGGAGTGTCGGTTATGAGGAGGAGGATTTGAATTTTTTTGACAAGATGTAAAGCATTTGCTAAATACATCCTATAAACCAAGTCAAGGAATATGGTGTTGGAATTTGTACCAAATTTGGTGCCATTTTTAGGTCATTATTTTGGCTCATGGCTTTGGTAAACCACACTTGGTTTATGGTTTAAAGTTTTCCTATTTATGGGTGCTTGAGATGGAGAAAGCATAATGATTTTATAGGTATCATCATGCTACTAGAAATTACTCCATATGAATCACATGTTGATGATACTACTATAAGGGTATGCACATGAATATTTTATTGTAAATGATATTATTATCAAATAATATAATTGGTTCATGTTTTTGGTTGTGGGATTTTTCTTCCAAGAGGATTTTTCCATGTACATAATTATGTTATAAATTTATAATTTATAAATTTTTCTTGTAACTAAAATTAAATCTATTTTTCATATTTATCTCTTGATAGGTTAATATGGGAAGTGTTTCCACACCTCAAATTCCTTTTAAAATACTATCCAAGTCTTAATCAGTTTACATCCTCTATCTTATTGTGCAATACCTACCTACCACCAAAAATGTGTAGAGATGGACATTTTTAATGTTACAAACGATACAATTTGTGGTTCTATTTGAACTTCATAACTTTATATTGTTTGTTTCCATATGCTATTAAGTTCTTATATATGTTTCACTTGGTCTTTCCATTTAGGAGCAGGCTATCCATAGCTTTGATTGCTGAAATGGAAAGGCATATTTCATTTACACATAGGACATAAAAATGTATGCAAAATGGGGAAGCAAATCCAATTTGAATTCAACAAATTTGAAAACATTTTAAAAAAATTCAAACAAATCCAATTTGAATTCAACAAATTTGAAAAAAATTGCATCTAGGGTTTCAAAATTTAACAAATAAATGCATTTTGAACTATAAAAAATTTGAATTTCAAATACCTGTGCTTGAAATGCAAGTCGGGTTGATGAATTTTGGAGAGACAAAGTTGAGTTTGCATTCACTAGAAAGAAGAAGTCAGTTTGCTCAGCCAGATCCACGGTCTTGGTTAAGCATGCACCAAGGAAAGCAAGTAGTAAATTTAAGTGAAAATAATGATCCAAAATGAGAATGTTTTTTTTTGTCATATTTAAGGGTTGATTGAACCCATGTTGTGAACCATTTAAATATGATTATTTTTAATTAGGGTTTGTGGGTTTGGTCGAACTAGTGGTTTGACCAAACATATGTGTTTGACCGAACCCATAATGACGTTCGGTCGAACCATTTGGTTCGACCGAACCCCTTGAGTTTGTGGAAAAGGAAAAAAATGAAATTTCCTTCCTCATATAATTTGTATCTCCACACGTACCCCAAATCTTATCTTATGGCTAGCTTGAAATTCTAAAATGTTTCTTTCATCCAATTGTATTCATGTTATTGCAAAGCTATTTCCTTTGAATATTGTTAGCTTATTCCTGAATATTCATGTCATTTATAACACAATATTATGAAAAACAAAAAAATTAAATAATGTAAATAGAACAATAATGTGTACACATGCACATATTAGATAGATCTCCAATAAAAATAAATGCTTACAGCTAAATGCTTTGAGTTGTTGACGTCTTTATTGCTGAAGTAAGAAGCATACAAAAAGCGACTAGATGAACAGAGTGGTCACATGCAACCTACTTTTTAACGGTGGAACTTTAAATGTTAAAAAGAAAGACAAGATAAAAGACAATTTCAGATTCATAAATGATGATTTATTCTAGTGAAAACATATTAATTTAAAATAAATTATATATATATATAATAACTAAAATCAAATGCTAAATTGAAGATAATTTATTTTTATTCATTGTGACTAAGTTTTCACTTAACATAATTGTGTCAAATTATGATATTGCTTATCAGGATTCAGCTGTGTAGTTTTTCAGGTCAAACTCGATGACCCATGTTTCATGAGTAGTGGTTCACAGAACCCATCTCTCATGATAATGAATAGTCCACTTAGCACTCATTGCATCTAGGTGATGCTCACATAGGGCAGAAACACTGGGCAAATCCTGGGATGCATGAGCATCACCTAGATGCAATGAGTGCTAAAGTGGACCATTCGGCCTATTTTGATTGCACAGAGAACATCTCCAACCCAAGACCCAGCGATTCTCATAGACCTCCATCTTAAATACAATACTATCTCAGGTGAACAGAAAACGTTAACAGAAACGATGTTCACCAGGTAGCGGCCATCTGTGGAAGATACGAAGAAATAGTCAGTGGGGCAGACGGAAATAATGAAAGAGGGTCTGTATAACACGCTCACGCTTTACACAGCCACAGAAAATCTGATGGAGTGTCGACTTTGACATTGACTGAGATTCTCAAAACTTTTAGAGTGTCAAGCACGCACATGACGATCTTCTGATTTAAAATGAAAGAGAGAGGAGAAGACATGAGGTTCAATCTCACATGATTCTGCATTTCTTTACTGTTGTTATCTCCATCACCACGAAGACTACACTGCTGCATTCCAAAACTTTTTAGATTATCAAACACGCTGAAATTTATGTTGACAAATTGCCTGGAAGTGCAAATTCGGAATGAGGTAAATTTCAGATTCAAATGATGGTGTTGATGTTGACATTGACAGAAACTCCCAAAACGTTTTTAACCAGTTTAGAAGAAGACGAGATTTCATTGAATGGTATTCCGAGTCTTTTTTAGCGTGTACTGAAAAACTTTTGGATTGTCAAACACGCTTATTTTTACACTGTAACTTGAGAATGCCAAGACAAATAGGAAAATGACATGGTTTGGAATTTCGAATGAAAGTAAATTAGACATTTAGAAAAATATAATGGAGTGTCCATTTTGATATTGATTGATATTTAAAATCTTTTGCAGTGTCAAGCCCACACACAATACAAAAATTATATGGAAGGTTTTGAATTGTCATATACATATAGGCATTGATTGAGAATCTCTAGGACTTTTGTAGTGTAAAGCACACATAATCTAATTAATTTTCAGAAACTACAGATTGGTTAGCTGAATGAGAATTATGTAAAATCTATAAAACTCGAGCAGGGAAACAATTCAATGTTAAGGAATAAAGAGTATGTTGATGGTTTGTGAAGAGTTGAATGAGGCAATAAAGATTACAAAGGAAGTAGATGATTGCGTAAGGATAAAGGGCGGACTACATCATTTTATTTAAAGCCAAAAGATATTCTTTTTGTAAGGAAGAATTATTGTTTCCCTGCTCGAGGTTTATCCCTTTAACATAAAAATATAATTTAAGAATGAATTTAATACATATATGTTGATATAGAAAACAAATATTGATTTGTTTTTTTTTTTTGTCTATGATATTTTTTTATATTTAAAAAAATTAAGGAAAAGGTGAGACTTCAACATAACATATTTATTTCATTTTAATCAATGTAAATTCACACTATAAAATATAAAAATAAAAAATAAAGTTTATTTATTAGAGATGGTATGTGTTTGAAAAATCAATATAATGATATAATAAAATTATTTAGTATGATTTGTTGTTTCTTTATATAGTCAAATTTTTTGAAACTAATAAAATATTTTGTAGAACAATAATTTAAAGGAAGGTAAATTATATGTTCCACATTTTTCTCAATATATACAAATTAATATAGACATCTTAAGACATCTAAAATAAAAAAATATCAATCTTGTATTATTTTATTTAAAAATTAAATAAAATACATACTAAACAAAATTTAAATATACGATATTAATCCTAATTTTAAACACTTTATAAAAGACAATTCAAATCAATCTTTTAAAATTAAGATTAATTTTTTATTTTATTAAAATAAAATGTTTTTTATTAAAATTAATTCAAAATATATATTTTAATTTTTTTTATTATAATAAAAAACATAATCTAATTTACAATTTAATCTATTAATTTAATTTATAATTGACATATTTTTTTCATATGGTAAAAGTTATCCTTTAAAAAATACTGCCATAATTATACTACAAATGGAAATATATGAACCTTAAAATCAACACCCACAAGAATTTGCCAACGAAGCATCGTTAAAAAAGAAAAGTTAACTTTCTCAATCTAAACTTCAAAATAAAATAGAAAATAGAAAATTGTGTAACGGCATTTATTTATTCGGACTACCATCCCCATTCCATTCTATTCGATTCTATCGCCTTTTGTTGTGTTTTGTTTCCCCCTGCTTTAATCTGCTCTACCATGGCTCCTATTTTCCTCTTCCCTTTGATGATGCTTTCCATCTTTTCAATCTCCGCTCTTCCTCACTCTTATCCAGACCAACAACAACAATTGCTCTTGCGCTTCAAAGATGCCATTTCCCACAATAACACCACTACTCTGCCTGACTGGACTCCCCATCTACCCCTCTGCAATTGGTCTGGCCTTACCTGCGATCCCTCCTCTCACGCCATCCTTGCCCTGAATTTATCCTACATGAATTTAGATGGCACCATCTCTCCTCTGCTCTGGAATCTCTCCTCTCTTCGATCCCTCGATCTCTCCTACAATGCTCTCACTGGTCACATTCCACCTCCACTCGGCCAACTATCCTCTCTTCGATACCTAGATCTCTCCAACAATGCCCTTACTGGTCACGTTCCACCTCAACTCGGCCAGCTTACCCTTATGCAGAAACTCTGGCTGCACCGCAATCAATTACAAGGAACAATTCCCCCTTCTCTCTCCGCTTGCCGCAGTTTGTATGACCTGGCACTCTCTTATAACCAACTGCATGGAAGCATTCCACCAGAGCTGAGTCAGCTCACAAGTCTGAAGTATCTCTACTTAGGAACAAACAACCTCACAGGCACCATTCCCCCAGAATTGGGCATACTCAGTCACCTGCAGCTTCTTTACCTTTGTAATAATAACTTATCAGGAGCCATTCCCAGCTCTTTAGGAAATCTCTCAAAATTGACTGGTTTAGCCTTGTATGAAAATGAGCTCACAGGTACCATTCCTCATGAATTGGGCATGCTCAGTCACCTGCAGTTTCTTTACCTTTGTAATAATAGCTTATCAGGCACCATTCCCAGCTGTTTAGGAAATCTCTCAAAATTGACTTATTTAGCCTTGTATGAAAATGAGCTCACAGGTACCATTCCTCATGAATTGGGCATGCTCACTGACCTGCAGTTTCTTTCCCTTAATGCAAACAACTTATCAGGCACCATTCCCAGCTCTTTAGGAAATCTCTCAAAATTGACTGGTTTGTACTTGTATGAAAATGAGCTCACAGGTACCATTCCCACTGAATTAAGCATGCTCACTCACCTTCAGGTTCTTTACCTTTGGAAAAATAACTTATCAGGCACCATTCCCAGCTCTTTAGGAAATCTTTCGCAATTGAGAATGTTAGCCTTGTCAGAAAACCATCTCCAGGGCTCTATTCCCTCCTCTTTCACAAATCTCTCGAAATTGGAGAGATTATACTTATCAAACAACCAACTCAGTGGGCTTATTACATAAAAATTGGGACCAAGCTCTCCAATTTATTGGCACTCAAACAATCTATTGGTTATATGCTTCAGGTAATATTTTGGTCTTTCTTTACGTTGGCATTATCATTTCCTTTAATAGTCTTTTACAATTTTATGAATAAAATTGACCGCAGAGTATAGATTGGGCGCGAGTGTTTGTATGAAGGGAGATGCTTATGGTTATGGAATTCTGGTATTAGAGATGGTTCCAAGGAAGAAGTCAAGCGATGATCTGTTTGTGGGAGACATGAACCTTCAAAAGTGGGTGAGGTCAGCATTTTCAAACAGGTCGGCAGCTATTGTTGATAGACGTGAATGAAAACAAGGAAGACAATATATCTCTTCTTTCTTTCGTTTACATTGGTTTACTTTGTACAGCTGCTTCCAATTTAACGTCTTACAGTCAAAGTTCTACATTTTAGATCTTTATTAAGAAGTTTTAGTCCTCTATGTTTGCTAGTTTTAATTTTGTCTTGCATCACAGCTTAGCCTTTTTTCGTGTAAAAATCCTGCTTTCGGTAAATCCAACTTTTTCAGAAAGTATAATGTTGTCTATATACTTACTGAAATACGAGCACAAAAACATGATATTCATTAATCTACGAGCACAAAAACATGAGATCAATCTGGATGCCGTATCAAGGGTGATATATGTGTGCCGAGGAAGAGTAAAATAAATGATGGATCGTGGAGCTGCTTACAGAATTCATTGAAAATTTATAGCTATAATCAGATATAGTATAAACGAATATACTCTTTAATTGAACATTCAAAATTTGACAAAATATGTATTACACCACATTAATTGCATCAATGTTTTCTAAATATTAATGTTTTTTGAATTATAATCTTTTCATACTAGGTTTATTTTTATAGCTCAAAATTGTATATTGAAATCTATTCCACACCCAAATATCTTTTTGGGATCATGAAGCTAGGATTTTAGGTATAGGGTTTAGAAAATGAATGCCTCTTGACATTTGATAAGATACAAAAGGATATGAGAATATGATAAGTGAATAGTTACTAATAAAGTGATAATTAAAGAAATTAGGTAATAAAAATAACTAAGTTGCTAATGCTATCCAATACACTTGGAAGTGCTTGCAAAGGCTCAGTGTGAGCATGAGGAACATCTCATGCTCTAGGAGTCATAGATCTTGTCAATTGGGTATCATCATAGGGTGAGTGGGATGCATACCTAATTTATGTAGCCATCCCTTTGGGCTACTATGATGACACTCCTTCCCTAGCCCCTAGGATCCTTTTCCTTGATGTCATTAAAATCAATGTTTGATGTGATAGCATGTGTAGTCATTATTGTGTTAGATGAGACTATGTTTGCACATGGTCATTTCCATGTTTCATGTTCTATTGTTGGAACATGTGGTACATGTTATGCTATGTGGATTATATTTGATGTTTATTGTCAGTGATGTTATCCCCTTGAGCATGTGTAAATTTTTTGATTGGATGGTCCTTCTTTTTGGCTTGTTATGCATTTGATATTGATCATTCTTGTTTGTGTGTATACCTTGATAATTTATCTCATTTAATTCCATGTGAATATTGTAATGATTATTCCTATTAATTGGCATGTTTATGAGCCATGCTTCCTTTTTTCGCATGAGTTTTGTGCTTGTGTCCAAGTGTCTATCTCCTGGTATAGTGGGGTGAACCTAAGAGTGCCACATGCTTGAGTGGCATAGAACCACCATTAGTAATCAAAGATCATAGAGGCTTCATATTGGAGGAGCTTTGGTTAGCATGGAAATGGAGGTTCT
>VDFB02305183.1:0-25993 GCA_007258455.2 Sequoia sempervirens | reverse complement strand
TCAACCCTTGCCTGTTTTGAGATATGTTAGGGATCATGGGGAGAGTGGCTCTTCGTGGGCGCCGGCGCCTTGGGTAAGAGGAAGTGCCAGGGGAACCCACGTAAGAGTAGTTAAACAAGTGATAACCTAAACATAGAATTTAGGGGGATGGGTAGTAAAACATACAAGATAATGAAAACTGGATTCCTCGTCTATGCATTAGGGCTACCGTAGACTAGTGATAGACTGAGTAGGCCGTGGTTGGCAAAGTCATAGTCTCATCTTCATGAGAGATTATCGGCTCCGCATTAGCTACCCTATGGTGTCGGCGCCTTAGTAGGAGGAAGGGCCAGGTGATCCATAGATGGGTGCCGGAGCCTCGGTGAGTAGGAAGTGCCAGGGGATCCCATGAGAGCTATGCGATGACACTCTCCACTAGACGTCCTTTTTCTTGTTTTCTTGTTGCCTCTGGATATTGTTATTTTTATGTTGTTCTAATTTTAGGGTTAGGGAATCCATAGGTGGGTGCCGGCGCCTCAGTTGGAGGAAGAGCCAGGGGATCCCATGAGAGTTATGTGATGACCCTCCCTACTTGACTCCCGTCTAACTTGTTCTTGTTGCTTATTGGAATGGGTATTGAATGGTTGATTCAGAGTTATTATGGAATTGTGTTCTTTATATTGGTTCTGATTTATTTGGAAATGTATTTTGGGTGTTGGTTCGGTTCCTCTGGATGTTATCTCTTTGTGATGTTTCTTTGAATTCTTGTGATTTGATTTATGATTGTTAAGTGTTAGTACTTCATGTTATCGTAATGAGTTCTTTGCTTTATTTGTTAGGTGATTTGAGTACGTTGATGGTTTTGCATTGCATACTTGGGTTGTACTTGTTTTGTGTCATGTTGTTATTGAGTCGGTCGACATTCATGGTCGGATTCACTTCCTCGTCACCTCTGAGCACGGGGGGTGAGTTACTTGTAATTCACATGGTTGGGTGTAACGTGCTCCGCACCCGTTGGGTTCCCCATCAGCGTCTTGTCTTCACAGCTTTTCCGCAGCATAGATGTTCCAGTGATTAGTTGTACTTCATGTTCATTATTCTTGTATCAATCCCCATGTTGGGAAATTCAATGTAATTCATGTATCAAAGAAAATTGTAATGTAATATTATTTCAATGATGTAATAGTTAGGTTTGATTTGGATCTTGTTAAAAGAACTATCGTGGATGTAATTATTGCGACGATTCATACTCGCATCATAGCTATCAGTTGTATCATTGTATATGGTTTTCATAAATTAAATGGTTATGTTGTTTTCATTATCTTTATTTCATTTTGTGGTTGCAATGTAACCTCGCGTGCCCCAGAGAACCATGTGGAGTTAATGTTTTTTTGTTATGCTATGTGTTTATGATTTGATGTTATTGCATGTTTACTTTCATTATTTTAAAAAAAAAATTATTCGCGTTATGTGTGTGTTCTCTGGGGTTTGCACGACGGGTGTTACAACAAGCCAAATTTTTTTAATAATTGTACTTCCTTCATTAGCAATTCATGTTTATCATATTTGATAATCTTCTCTTGAGAAATACAAACTACATTATTCTCAACTCTAGTGTCGATATTGGATGTTTTTTATTTAAAAAAACATAACTTTAGTTAGAACTTTTTGTTCTTCTTCTTTCCTCACAATGGATCCATTTGTGGATCAAGTGTTTTCATGGCCTTGTGTTTTTGACTAATCTTTTTAAGAATTTTTTCAAATAGGACATAGCCTTAAATTGAAATTTCCACTGTGGATCCAAAATTTGCAGACGTGTGAGCTAAAGAGACATATTTTTTACACCTTTTGATATTGACCTACATAGACACAAGAGTTATTAAGTCTTTTTATTGAATAATTATTTATTTAAACTCAAGTCGATAACACTTAAACATTGAAATACATTTCATAATAGTGCCAAAATCCTACCACCTACTTACTTTTATTTTTGTTCCTCTCAAGTAGATAATAATTTGTTCATAGATAAAGTCATGTAACTTTATGATTGCACTTCACCTTTTCCTAGTTGTAAGGACTATCTTCCTCTTCATTTCATGAACTTAGAAATGAATTTGGGTGGCATAATTTCACTTTGAAGACTATTAGTCTCACCACATTGTCATTTAGATCAAAAACCCCACTATAATATCAACATAGAATGGGAAGTTGAATTCATATCAAAGATAACTTTGAATGAAAAAATCCATATTGAATGTGACGCTATGGAAAATCTATTTCTGGGTTTACAAAAATGTGCAAAGCAATATTATTTTTGTTTATGAAAATATTATAGATTTTGATAAATTGTTAGAGAAACCATAGGAGAAGTGTTTGAAAAAGTAAATTTTTGATTAGAATGATGGTGTTGATATTGACATTGATTGAGACTATCGAAACATTTTTCTCTATTTGAAAAGAAGAGGATATCTAATTAGCGAGTCTCCTTTTAATGCGTACTAATTTTTTTGGGTTGTCAAACACATTCACCTTTACACAATTTGATTTATAGAAATGCCAATAAAAATAGGAAAGCAATAGAAAATTGTGTTTAATTAAAATAAGGAGTGTAGTAAATTAGATGGTTTAGAAAAATATGAGGGAAGAGGAAAAGATACTATGTAAATAAAAGTGAGAAAAATCTATTTTTTATGAAATAAGTTTATATATTATTTAAAAATAATAAATATAATTTATTTTTGAAAATGAGTGAAAATGAATTATATTTTCAAGTTGGGTAAATTTCATGCAATAATTAATAATTAAAATTACATAATCATAACATCATAATTTTAATCACTAAAAAAGACTTAGTTAACATTATAGTATTTGGAGGATAGGCTGATAAACTCGGTTACTATAACCCCATTTGTTAACTAGGATTATCTTTATTTTTGTACTCATAATACTATGAACCCCATACATGCAATGGAGGAAAAGTATCATTTTATTGGCGTTGTAGAAACTTTAAACTCATCACATCTCAAATAATGTCTAAGCATTGTCACAATAATTAGTTAATTTCATTAACTAATTATTTTATCCATAAATCCCTTTATTCAACCCCCTAATTCAATCTTCATCACTAATTATCTAAATTGAATAAATTAATTTTGTTTCCACCTCATTATTAAATTAAATAAATTAAATTTATTTTCACTATATTATTAAAACAAATAAATTAAATCTATTTCCATATTATCCTTAAATTAAATAAATTAAATCTATTTAAATCTTATTATTAATTTAAATAAAATAAATCCCTTTGCACCCCATAATTATGTTAAATAATTTTAATCTATTTTATTTCACTTAATAATGAGGTATCCAAAGGGATTTATATAATTTAAAAAGAAAATAAATACAATTTATCTTAAAAAATAGACAAAAATGTAATTATATTTTTAAATTAAGTAAATTTCATATAACAATTAATAATGAAAATCCCATAATCATAGTTATGATATTTATACAACATTAAAAATACTAAGTAGCTAGCATTATAGTATTTGGAGGGTAGAGTGATAAATTAGGTTACCCCAACCTCATCCAATGAAAAATTATATTCATTCTCCCACTCATGAGGCTATGAATCATACACATACAATGAAGGTAAAGTATCATTTTTTTTTTATGGTTATAGACACCTAAAATTCACCAAATCTAAAATATTTTTTAAGAAACTTCACAATAATTAGTTACTTTTAATTACTTAATATCATCGACAAATTTCTTTACTTATTCCACTAATTAAATCCATATCACTAATTATCTAAGATAAATAAATTAAGTCTAAATCCACCCTATCATTAAATAAATTATCAACCTTAGTTTTGCTTATGTTATGTTTGGGATTTGGCCCTTTGATCTTTTGCATTTATTTTCAATTTAGTCCCACATAGACTTTGAATGTGTGCCTCCTTTATCTTCCCATTCTTGAAGATGCCTACAAGTTCATAGTTAGCATACTAGATGTGATTAGGGTTCCCAACTTCATGGCTCTCAACACCCAAAAAAGAGAGATAATGATACTCATAGTTAGTACTAGCCCTCATGACCACCCTCAACATCCTCTCATGGGTAGGGCACTTCTATTTGCCTAAATCTCTCCAATTGGTGTAGTTCTCTTAGTTGGCCTAATTCCAAAAAGTTATCTTGGATAGAGCTAGCTATTTCCTTAGTGAATGCTCAACAACCTTTAGAGAATACCCTTGTAGAGGAGGATGCACCCATTTGTTTGGTGGTAATTGATGATAATTCTACCTCTAGTGATGTATGGAGGAATAAAAATAATAAAGACCCCATCCGACTATAATTTCTATAAATAATTAGTTTTTATGTTGATTTATTTGGTCTTGGCCTTATGACTTGTTAATGTTCAAACTTGGTCTTGGTCTTGTCTTGACATTAAGGTGTGTATTTTTACCACCGACCTTTTTTGTGCTCGAATATTATACTATATTATTTTTTAGATTAAATCAAAGCTATTAAGGACTTAATCATATAAAACAAAGAATTAAATAAATTAAATCCATTTCCATCTCTTTATTAATTAAAAAAATCATTTCCACCATATTATTAAGTTAATTAAATTAAATCTATTTTCATTCCATCTTTTCCACCATATTATTAAGTTAAATAAATTAAATCTATTTTCATTTCATTATTCATTTGAACAGTATACATCTACATTTAACCACTTATGAATAAAATTTAAATAATATAAAATTTTAATTAAAGGGGCCCTTTCACATGATCCAATTTCCCAAAATAATCCCCACCATACATCCATCATTAAATCTCAACCATTCACATTCCCTCTCAATAACCTATGAATTAAATGCTCATTATTAATTTAGATAAAAAAAAAATCTATTTTCATCCACCTAAAATAAATAAATAAAATTTAAATAAAGTTATCCATCCAAAATTGATGGGAACTTTACACATGACCTAATGCCTTAGGAGCATCTTCAATATTTTTCCATCATTAAATCTTAAAAAATCACATCTCCATTAATTTTAGTTTTGAACCCAAGACAATGTTTTGAAGATATACTACTTTTCAATCTACCTATCATGTTATTAATATAAAAAGGTGGAAAATAGTTGACCTATTTTATAATGATAATGAGTCTTTGATTTTTGAATTGGGTGCATGTTAAGAAAGGTTTTTTATTAGCTAGCACCTAGATTTGTATAAACACATTTACAATTAACTAAAAAATATTGTGATTAGAAACATTTGTTCAATACCATTATGATAAAAAATGATATTTCTAGCTTTGCATGTATGATAAAAATTTTTTATCCTAAAATCATACCAAGGTTGAGAGACTTAAGAAAAAATATAACCCCATCTTATAGGAGAATATTATAGGTAAGGAAATATCATCTAAAAAGATTGAACAAATCATAGATTCAATACTTGACAACCTATAAAAAAGACTATAACTAAAAAATATGCTTGATTGTCTTCATGTGGGAAACTAATGTTTACCACACCTAAGTGAATTGATCACTCACTAATAGGGAGACCTTGGGAAAACAAAAATAAAGGAAAATGAGTAATATTAGATGAGCAATAATAATATTCTATATAAAAGTAAAGAGAACCAATTATAATTGCTTTTTGGATTATACCTTTGGAAAGTGGTATCAACATACCACTTCTAGTCTTTCCATAAAGATTGTATCAATCTGATAACAATCTTGTGCACATGCTAAAATAGGGAACTACTTTAAGAAAGATCTAAAATAACTCCTTACTCATATTGTTCAAGTTATATTTGAGTTTTTCTTGAGGCCATAATCTAGAGCCGAGAAAAAGTAAATTTGGAGTATAATTCTTGAATATAACTAATTACTCCTAAAAAAACTTGAGAGTGCATCCAAAGAATCTCCACCAATAGTCTATCCTAGAAATTGATCGTAGGATACCACCAAAGAATTTCTTCTTCAATAGATAAAATATTGTGAAACCCATTACCATTCTAGAGAATCCAAGGCTTGATGGTTTCCCAATCCTTCTAAATTCTTTTGGCCATAAAAATTATCATAATATTTACAATAAGAGTAAAGATACATAGAGAATGGAAGTCCAAGCCTTTTGAGGATGGTCTCTAATAAAGGCACCTAAGTTTTGTATAAAAATAAAACCATAATTTATTTGTATACACTATAATCTTGAAGAAATCATGGAGGATCCTTATTACACATGACATAATGAAAGAATTATATTAATACATAGTAGGTAAAAAGATTTACTATTAGTAGGGTTAAATCCACAAGGCATGCCTAATTTATATGAATCGTGATCAAATCCACAAGTGTCGAGACCTTTTCCTGAAGGAAAATGTTTAATCCAAATGGATTTATTAGTCTAGAGGAAGTTATATGATAGATTCCTAACATAGACACCATAATGACTAGCATAACATTATTTTTCGTAATGTTCTAATGATGAACCTACAAATAAATATATTTATTTATGTATTAGTGTTTGAATAATTAGTATTCCCTTGGTTTTTATGTTAGGGGTTATTTTTGGATAAAATTATCTAGGCTAATAAAATAATAAAATAAAATAATCAATAATTAACTTAGATAAGAGTTGGGATTGATAATTAAATTTACTAAAATTAAAAGTGAAATTAAAAAAATAAAATAATGCTTGGCTCGAAACCTAATGACAAATATTTTATTTGGTTTACTTAAATTTCCTTATATTCTATAAGTTGACTATTATTAAATTAGGTCCATCTATACACAAGTGTAAACTTAATTTCAATAAGTTTGAATTCAAACCAATTTATGGACCCAAACTAAAACTTGTGGATATTAACTAGAAAAACTTGAACTATTTTAACTTGCTCACCTTGATTTCTTATGTTTAATTATATTCATACAAACTGATTAAATATTTAAAAATATTTTGGGAATATACTAAATCACTAGGTCATGTTGTCTTTATTTAACTATCTAGTTGAACCAAGATCAAGGATATTAATGAGAGTATAATGCACTTATGATTACGTAATCTAATAACATCTCTACAAATTAGTCATAAATGGTATCTTATTAGCCTTATAATTCTCTTTGATAACTCTTATATTATTTTCAAATAAATAAATAAATATCTTTAAATACAACATATTGTAAAAATCACCAAAAATATACACTAGATTGAGTAACAATGGATAGTCAAATCGTTGTTAATTTTTAAATTTGAGTTTTGAATCTTAATATATCATGATTTAGATTCATGAACATGTAAGTGAACTATTCAAGCCCACACCTCAAATCTAACCTAGTGAGATGAAATTGGGTTTATGGATTAGAATTCAAGGAGTTAATTGTTACAATATCATTCCATTTGGTGATTCTATATGTCAAACTCACACAATAATATGTCACTTTCAATATAGTTATTATATTTTGGACACTCTAATTGAAGCCAACCAAAAAAATAAGGGGAAAGATAATAGGTATGCAATTTTTACCATTATAATTTTACCCCACTTTGATGTGCATGAATCTATAAAACAAAATTGGCCTCCATGACATGAATCTATTTAAATTATATATACATATATTTTTTCATGACCCTCTCCTTGAAAGATTTAAATCATATTCATTAAGTTAGGAAAAATAATTATTGATGATAATAATTAAAGAATAGTGATAATAATAATAGGAATAATATATGCTTTCCACAATATTAGATTCTCACCCAACTATATCCACTCACCCATTGGGATCATGTGGGGAATGAAATATTTTGATGTTGGGATGGGCCAATAGGCTAACACTTATATTCATGGGCTTAGGAGGGGGCTAGCTCAAAGTTAGAGGTAAAAAATCAATTGAAATTAATATTTAGTACTACTAAACAAAACTTAGTGGTAGGAGATGGAAGAGAGTATTACTCAGTCATTGAAATGAATAAATGAAACAATATTATTCCTACATTCTAGGTATAGAGGTTGAACCATCCTTTATGAGTGATGATCCATTTCATCCATCTCTTCCTTGTTGACCATAGCTAGTTCCTCACATGGGAACGAGTGGGAGGAGATAAAGTGGGTGGAGTCTTTAGTTGATTTAAGGGATAGTTTCTCCTTTGCTAGGTCCAATTAGTTGGATATCAATCTAAACTCCTAGATAGTTCTTTTTATCTTTCTCTAGTCCTAGGTGGGGGAGGGGGAAAACTATAATTGGGTGGGGAAGGAAAGATGAGATTTCATTGATTTTAGATCCAAGTCATGCAAATACCTCCTCCAAAACCACCCTGGAAGATATGAGGGTGGAGAGGTGACATGTCTTTCTACTCTTTCGATACATGTATCAAAGGATGAATTGAAGTTTTCATATACTATTATGGCAATACTCCCCCCACTCGATTTCTTCAAGGTAGTGAATTTAGTGGAAAGGAGAATGAGGGATGTGTCCACTTTGAAAATTAGTAAAAAAATCAAATATTCATTAAAAAATTATCAAAAAAATCTAGCATAAACTACATGTTGAACATAGCTAATTTCTCACTGAAGCAATTTTAAAAATACCAACAAAAAAAGTTAACCTTTTGAGGGAGCCACAAAAGTCACTATGTTATGTTTTTTTGATAAAAACAACACCAATTTTTGTGGCTCCCTCTTTTGAACCCCTTAATCTATACCATTTTTAATAAAAAAATAGTAGTTTAGAAAGAAGATTCATAGCACTACGATCCTTGTTTTTGTTGCATCTAATTTTTTTGAGTGTAACTATCCTCAATTTCTCATCCAAGGTTAGTATTTCCTGATTTAAAAAAAAAGTGGCCACTTTAGACCCCTTTTTGGCCCCCCATCTTTTTGCACTTACCCTTGTGTTTCCATATTCTGGGTTCAAACAGGTAGTTGCAATTTTAGATTTCTAGAAAATTAGATTTGAATGCAAATGTGAAATGATGATAAATAACAACTAAAATGATCTAATTAAAGATACAATTTTGATCCAATTTTTTGATTTAAGTGATTGATCATGTAGTGTTATGAAAGCACTATGCAAAACGAGTTTAACAATATGCAAATTTTTACAATTTTTTAGATTTTTAAGTATGCCAAAATGCACTTTAACACTCTAAAATGCAAATCAAACTAATACAAAATCATGTAAATCTAGATCTAGGGCTTGAAAGATCTCCAAATTAGAAAAATCATGATGTTCAAATGTCAGGTTCACCATAATGATTAATAGAAAAATAAGGTTCACCAAAATAAAATGACTATGTTGATGTGTTGGGACCTATTTTCCTATATCATTCAGGAAATGAGATCCCCACAAAGAATTGACTTACAACCCTTAGGGGAGTCAGCTCAATGGAAGATCTAATAATTTCCTTTATGATTGAGGAAGGAGTATCAACCTGAACAACACTTTTGGAAGAAAAAATAAAAAATAGTAAATCAGCCTAATTATGCCCATTAAAACTTGAATCGTCAATTTAAAGCATAGCACATATAGAAATAGTAAAGTTCTGGTAGATCTAGAAATGGAAGAAGGGTGTGTATATGTCACCAAAAGTAGTTTGTAAGAGCTCAATTGGGACTAATTCTCCTATGGGAAAATGGGTCTTAGTGTAGAGGTTACATTCAACTTTTTGGGGCTTTTGATGTCAATCTATAGCTTTTGTTTACCCAAGGCTTCAATTTAATATAGTAAAAAATGAAGTTTGTAGGTGATTTTATGTGGATTAACAACAAATATGACTACTTTTGCAACTTTCCAACTTTCCAACTTTGAGGTCTTCAATCCTTCTTCAACCTATAAACCTTCACATTCACAAAGACAAGAAAAATGTTTTTTTTGGGTGAATAGGGGTTTTCCTTGGTCAAACCCCGTTTTGGTAATTAAACCTTGAGTTGAAATAATAAAGCATGAAATAATTGATGAATGAATAATACAATGTTGCAACTCACCAAACCCTTGAATAAACCTTTGAAAGACTAAAATCTTGATATTGATCTTGCATGAAATGGCTTCAATGGATGTGGATCTTGATGCTTGAAACTTTGACTTTGATCTTTGAAACTTACATCACAATGTTAGCTCCAAAAACATGCATGATTGCTAAAGAATTTGACATGATGCTTGAGATCTTGATTGCTACAATAAATTATTGATAAATCTTCTCTTGAATCCTCTTGAACATAATCTTGGCTCTTGAAATTCATCTCATTAATTTCTTCCCAAAAACATAGACTTGAATTGATAAAATAACCTCATATTTATAGGTACTTATCCTTAATTTCTCGAAAGTTAAACATTACAAGCCGACATTGAAATTTGAATTTGGAGGCGAATGGGTCCCAGGTCCCTATTCCTGGAACACACATTGCTCAAGGTAATTAATTATGTTTAGGCACTAATTGTTGTAAAGTTTTCCCTTTGAAAAATGTAATTTAATGGGCTTATAGATGTAAAATAGGGCTTATTGAGGCATAATTAAGTCCAATTTCATTGAGGGGACCCAAAAAAGGTGTGAAAATGTAAGGATTACATTTTCTAACACTATAGTTGCAAAGAGATATTGGGAGAAAAGAGATGAGAAACTTGTGTACATTATATGCCTTGACTATATTAAGAGATATGCTAATTATTTTGGTAATCATGATGGATCTTATAAAGTGGTTTTATGAACATAGAAAATGATTCATAAGGTAAACCATGGTTGTAGAAGTTGCAACTTAGATGGCAAGTAGGGTCTTCATTGTTATAATATAGCATGAGAGTTTGGAGGAAGATGTTTTGATGAAGATTGGTTGTATTTTTAATCTTGTCATTCTTGAAGTGGAAGATGTTGTTGACCAAAATAGTTATGGTTGTAGAAGTTTCAAAGATGGAAAGTAGGGTTTTCATTGTTATAATGTAGAACGAGTGTTTGGAGGAGGATGTTGGGTGTATTTTTAATCTTGTCTTTCCCTAAGGAGAAGATGTTGTCAGGGTATTATAAATTATTTGAGGGTGGGAACACCCATAATAATTTTATTATAGAGGATTTTTGTGATGATTTATGATGTTCTAGGAAAGAAAATGTGTAAGAACCTAGTAGTGAACAAGTATGATCAAGCTTAAGCAACTATTGCCAACTATGAATACAAGCTAGCAACAAGAGATATAGGGGGTCTTCAATAGAGTGGTGATGAATGAGATGCATTGAGGAAGTGAATTTTTATATTCAATAAACACATTATGTGTTGCAAATTTGAAGAGAATAGGAATTACATGCATGCCATTGAGACATGTTTATCTTTACACCAAAAGAGAGGATGAAGGATTTGAAAGAAGGTATTTTATTTAAATGATTCAATAGAAATTAACAAGACACTTGGTTTATATAAACCCTTAGTTGAGTGATGTTTTTCAACTATATTTAATTAATGGGAGCTACCACTTTGATGTCATGTTTCCTATAGAATATTATATAAAACAACTCTTGAGTAAATAAAATAAAATAATTCTTAAATATTTCTAAAGTAAAATAAAATAACTCTTAATTAAATAAAGTACCTATTGTATTTTTCAAATATCATATTTAATAATAGTTATATTAGTGAAACACAATATACTTGATAATCACCTTTTAATATGTTAGATTTTTATTGAGCTCATCCATTCCTCTATCCCTTTAACATAAAAATATAATTTAAGAATGAATTTAATACATATATGTTGATATAGAAAACAAATATTGATTTGTTTTTTTTTTTTGTCTATGATATTTTTTTATATTTAAAAAAATTAAGGAAAAGGTGAGACTTCAACATAACATATTTATTTCATTTTAATTAATGTAAATTCACATTGTAAAATATAGAAATAAAAAATAAAATTTATTTATTAGAGATGGTATGTGTTTGAAAAATCAATATAATGATATAATAAAATTATTTAGTATGATTTGTTCTTTCTTTATATAGTCTTATTACATAAAAATTGGGACCAAGCTCTCCAATTTATTGGCACTCAAACAATCTATTGGCTATATGCTCCAGGTAATATTTTGGTCTTTCTTTGCGTTGGCATTATCATTTCCTTTAATAGTCTTTTACAATTTCATGAATAAAATTGACCGCAGAGTATAGATTGGGCGCGAGTGTTTGTATGAAGGGAGATGCTTAAGGTTATGGAATTCTGATACTAGAGATGGTTCCAAGGAAGAAGTCAAGCGATGATCTGTTTGTGGGAGACATGAACCTTCAAAAGTGGGTGAGGTCAGCATTTTCAAACAGATCGGTAGCTATTGTTGATAGACGTGAATGAAAACATGGAAGACAATATATCTCTTCTTTCTTTCGTTTACATTGGTTTACTTTGTACAGCTGCTTCCAATTTAACGTCTGACAGTGAAAGTTCTACATTTTAGATCTTTATTAAGAAGTTTTAGTCCTCTATGTTTGCTGGTTTTAATTTTGTCTTGCATCACAGCTTAGCCTTCTTTCGTGTAAAAATCCTGCTTTCGGTAAATCCAACTTTTTCAGAAAGTATAATGTTGTCTATATACTTACTGAAATACTGCGAAACGTGTAACATATTGTCTTATTTATATCATTTCCTTGATATTCATTAATCTACGAGCACAAAAACATGAGATCAATCTGGATGCCGTATCAAGGGTGATATATATGTGCCGAGGAGGCTAAAGCATAGATAAGAATTCAAAGATCGTCCATTTTTTAAGTTGTCTGAATAATTTGGAAGAGTAAAATAAATGATGGATCGTGGAGCTGCTTACGGAATTCATTGAAAATTTATAGCTATAATCAGATATAGTGTAAACGAATATACTCTTTAATTGAACATTCAAAATTTGACAAAATATGTATTACACCACATTAATTGCATCAATGTTTTCTAAATATTAGCTTCTGGACCTTGTATAGCACAATAGCGGTGTTGAAGAGCTGTCATGATTGCAATGTAATAGAAATATTACACCACTTGATAGAGAGGATAATTTATTTTATCAATATGGTCTGAGTTAGATTTAAGGTCAGCCTACCATGTTTTGAGTGTGAGATAAGCCCTATCTTTTAGGGCATGTTCTTAAATCTAAATATTTGGTGATTTTTAATATAATTTTTAATTTCTTCAATTGCATACATATTGCACTAGGAACAAGAAACTGGGAGATTAAAAAAAGAAAAAACTGTATATAATATGCATTAAAAATAATATTTAAATGATTGCAATTAGTTACATTGTTATTTGAACATTATTTCTTATGCTTTAAAAAATTCATTAGAATATTTAATTTCCTACAACACAACAATCAATTGTATTATTCTAGTTATCTTTAAGAAGGAAATAATTTAGACTTTTTTAAGTTGGCAAATTATATTTTTGGTGAAAATTTTAAAAATAAAAGAGAAAATAAGAAATAGAAAGAGTGAAGAAATTAGAAAAAGAAAAAAAGGAGATAAAAAGAAAAAAAGTCTTTTCATTTTATTCTTTCTTTCAATTTTTGAAAATGCACTCTCTCCCCTCTCTTCCAAAAGAAAAAAAATAGAAATTGAGTGAAATGAATGGATTTGTTTGGGTTATCATTTGTCCCCTCAATTTTAGATGTTATTGATTTTTTGGAAACTCTCAACTTGAGGCAAACTTTCCTCATTTTTCCAAGCCTTGAATTATTTCTTTAAATGCTTTCCATGCTTATCCATATCAAATCATATGACCTCTATTTTAGATTAAATTCATGTATTTCAATTAAATCTAATTGTTGTTAGAAATTTTAGAAAATTTTCGTTTAATTCCCTTACTATAGCAAAGTTTTTCCAAAAATCTTGAAATGTGAAATTGATTTCAAAAGAGTGGTGTTGTTCACCCTTGGATGAAAATGGTATTTTAATTTTTCAAAATTTTAATTTTAAAATTAGGAGCATTCATCAATGGAGTTTTTGAGACTTTTATATTTTTTTCAATACAAAATCATTTAAGAAAAAGTGAAATTGTGAATGATTATAGATGACTTTAATGTGTGAAAATAAGTCTCATTAATGTTTTTTGAATTATAATCTTTTCATACTAGGTTTATTTTTATAGCTCAAAATTGTATATTGAAATCTATTCCACACCCAAATATCTTTTTGGGATCATGAAGCTAGGATTTTAGGTATAGGGTTTAGAAAATGAATGCCTCTTGACATTTGATAAGATACAAAAGGATATGAGAATATGATAAGTGAATAGTTACTAATAAAGTGATAATTAAAGAAATTAGGTAATAAAAATAACTAAGTTGCTAATGCTATCCAATACACTTGGAAGTGCTTGCAAAGGCTCAGTGTGAGCATGAGGAACATCTCATGCTCTAGGAGTCATAGATCTTGTCAATTGGGTATCATCATAGGGTGAGTGGGATGCATACCTAATTTATGTAGCCATCCCTTTGGGCTACTATGATGACACTCCTTCCCTAGCCCCTAGGATCCTTTTCCTTGATGTCATTAAAATCAATGTTTGATGTGATAGCATGTGTAGTCATTATTGTGTTAGATGAGACTATGTTTGCACATGGTCATTTCCATGTTTCATGTTCTATTGTTGGAACATGTGGTACATGTTATGCTATGTGGATTATATTTGATGTTTATTGTCAGTGATGTTATCCCCTTGAGCATGTGTAATTTTTTTGATTGGATGGTCCTTCTTTTTGGCTTGTTATGCATTTGATATTGATCATTCTTGTTTGTGTGTATACCTTGATAATTTATCTCATTTAATTCCATGTGAATATTGTAATGATTATTCATATTAATTGGCATGTTTATGAGCCATGTTTCCTTTTTTCGCATGAGTTTTGTGCTTGTGTCCAAGTGTCTATCTCCTGGTATAGTGGGGTGAACCTAAGAGTGCCACATGCTTGAGTGGCATAGAACCACCATTAGTAATCAAAGATCATAGAGGCTTCATATTGGAGGAGCTTTGGTTAGCATGGAAATGGAGGTTCTCTACTACTTACTTGAGTTTCTCATTTTTATAATATGATGTAAAATGTATAATTCAAGACTTTCAATCCTCTCTTGTAATTGTGATATTTTGTAGCAGAATCTTCTATTGGCTGGATTGTAAACCTCCCACATATAAGTGCTGACGATATATATAAATAATTGTAGGTTTTCCCGATATTGGTGTAGAATGTTCATGTCATTTCTTATGCTCTTTGTCATTCTAGTAATATTGGTAAAATGAACATAAAGAATACTTGGATTTGGGTTTAAAATAAATTTGATGTGTTAGATGATGTTCAATTTTATCTTTGAATATTGTATAGTTATATCTCAAAATGGGGTTGTGTGTTGGTGAAAACATACCATATACATATATTTGGTAAGGAAATAGATAGTTGTATAATATCAAATGAGTTTATTTAGTACTATATGAGAATACCCACACATTTCCTTTATTTCTCAAAGAATATACCTTACAAAATTCTTATAAGGTTTTTACAATTATTTGGTTGGCCAACTAATCAAAAACACATCTATAAATGCATATCATAAATAAGGAGACACTAAACTAAGGTCATTTATTCCTTTAATCACTTAATACAAAAATATTACAAAATAGGGATGAGGTCATAATATTACAATACAATTTAATATAACACCTAGAACTAGAAATTGAAACCCTAGGGCTTCTTATGAATATCACTATTCTATCAGTTCTTCAACTTCTAGATTCTAATCTAAACTAATTTAATACTTCAAAATGAAACCAAAAACCTCACTTAACCCAATTGGGCATGTTCCCTAGAAATATATGTACTAGTAGCTTGAAATCAATGACACAAATGCATTCCCTCTAAAAGGGATGCCTAGGATGTTGAAATATTTTGTGAACTAAATATAGGTTGCTAGTAATTTTTTTTACAATTATAGCGATTATGTGGGAGTGGGTGAAGGAGAAGCGAAAAATTCTTATTTTCCTCCTACAACTTGTAGGGAAATATTTAAATATTTCCCATTTAAAATTAGCAACCTTACTCTAGCCTTTACAACCTTTAAAATGTTACACTTTACTTTACTAGGCTCTTGGATGATTAAGGAATTAATATTCTCTCTCCTCAAATAGGTATTATGATTTATTCTTAAATATTTTTAGACCTTTGTAGATTATTGATGGATCATCCCTGGTTATAAAGCAATCCTATATCAACCAAAAAAAATATTCTTTTCTTGCATTTAATTTAATATCAGTTTCAATATTTTATTTTGAATTTCACCACATTATTGTTTCTCAACTTCCAGAGTAGGATATAGCATCTGCATGTGGTCATCTACAATATATACAAATTTTATATCATTTGCATTTTTCTACCGAATGTTATCGCTCTCAAAATTTCATTGTAATTCACAGTTAGAGCATTTGGGCCTGACTTGGTCTAGATTTCTTAGTGCGGACCTATTCCAATGCAAGCAGAGCTTAATGGGACATCATATGTTGAAATAATTTTAGGTCCAATAGGATCTATCTTGGAGATTCATAATTCATTTCATTTCATGAAGGATTATCTTTCATGTTTTAAGGTTGACCTACACGCTTGATCATTCATTGGGTTTTATAAACCTTTGAGGCCAACGCGGACCTTTTTTGTAGCTAGAGAGAATTATATAAAAGGTCATTTGTAATTCATTGTAATCATTCATCAATAGTTAGTGATATATAGATAGTTAGATTTTCACATTGCCCCTACAAAGGGAATATAGTAAAGCCTTTGGCTAGTTGTAATGTTGAATGCCCTTGTGGAAGGCTTGTGAGCCCTGGTCATTCACCCATGAGGCATATGTTTCATGTAAGATTTCCAATTTAATAATGATTCTTGTTTGCAAAATAATTTTTTATGTGGTTTCCATTGTGTTGACCCTAAGAGGCACAGTTTGGACTGTTCTTTTTGAACCCTCCATCCATGATTGCACCAATTATCTAGCTTTACCATTTTCCAATGTTGGGGATTAGAGATGAAAGCACTTTAAAGTACTAAAAACACAATTATTTCTTTCATATAAAATTCCTTGTAACATATTAGACTTGGAGGGGAACATATTCCTCTTTGAAAGTATAACAAAATATAGTGCTATCACTTTTACATTAGAGCATTAGGATCAAGGAGTTGGGCTTGAATAGGAAATCATGCTAAAATGGATGAAGAAAATGGGAAGGACAATTAGAGAACCCTAACAAAGAAAGGGTTCTTAGGATGTCAGAATTGGAACATCAGAAATACCTATAAATAAAAACCAAGACAATGGATGGAAAAAAAAATTGACTTTGAAGGACTTCGATAATTTTTGGGGTGTAATGGATTAGAGTTTGAGTAGAGATGCATGGAAACAAGTGATAAGGGATGGAATGGAGGAAGAAGTTTGAAAGTCTATTTGGGTGTCTATGTGAGGGGCTCCATAATGATATGGAGGAGCTTGGTTTGTTTCTCAGCTATGGAGAAATGTTCTTATGTTGGGCGTTTTGTCCTAGTATTGAAAGGCATAGTTTTACAAGTACCCCGATTGCATGAAGGCTATGGAGTTGGTCATTGGATGATCTAAAAGCTCCTGCAATAGTCTGTCTCTCTCTCGGATGCATGTACATATTGGTGGTTGAGGAGTTGGCTTGAAATTATCCTGGAGTTTTTGATTGCCTTTTTCCTCTCATGGATGTTTTGTACCTACATGGTTCAGACTCATGCTTCTAGATCTGAGAGTTTTTTATAGGTTTTTAAAAAAATATGGTGATGCTCATTCATGATAATCCATTTTTTGGGTTTAACTGTTATGTTCCATAATTTTGAGTCATCCAAATGTGAAGTGGATATGGATTTGCATGGGTTTTATTGAACACAATGGTTTTGCAGGTTTTACATGCTCAAGAAAAAAAACTTGTGGTTTTCTGGTGTTGTTGTTAAACTATTTTCTAGACCCTAGCTTTTGGGGGCATTGCTACAAGAGATAGTTGAAGTTCTGCATACATGCTTTATACATGGTAAGAGAAGGTGTGTTTTCTTCTCTGCATGGGAGTGTTGGTATATGATTAGTCATTCAACATTCTTGTGGTGATGCTTGATGGACTCCTTTACTATGGTGCTCATTATGGATGTGATTGGTGAATCAGATCTGAGCAAGAATTTGATCTGGTGTTTGAGTCATGACTGTCTACATGGTAAATTCTCTTTGAGATCTCAGTTATTTGCAATTTCCAATGTGATGATGGGTTTGAATGTTTCAATGTTTGAATCTATGACTTATGTAGCTGTATGGACTGATCACCCATTTAGTTGCGATGGGATAACTTGTAAGTGGACTGTCTATATGCATGAGGTTGTTTCAATGTTGTTGCAGACTTGTTAGTTGTCCTTGTCTTTGGTCTCTTGTGTGTTGGTGTGTTTTCTTTGATATGAGAGGTTAGATGATAAGAGAGTACCTAGGTAGTCAATGTTGGGGCCATGTAGCATGTTGTATCACAATGTCATGGATATCTTGGATCAAGAATAAAATAATAAATTAAGTGGCTTAAGAGCCTTGTATGTATAAGTATATTTTCTTAAGGGATATAGATCCACATTTAGGCAACTATATTTCCTTTCAATATTTGTGTATATATTTCCTTTCAATATTTGTGTATATTTGGTTCTAATTTTAAGAACCATTGAATAAGTGTGCATTAGAAAGAAGAATCTTTCTATCATAAAAAAAATTGGACCATATTGCAAATTATCTTTTGACACACTCAACTTGATAAAAATAAATAAATGATGAGTAAACAAAACTAGTAAAATGACCTTATGACTCATGAATCTTAGCAACACTGTGATTTCCTTAAGAAGTACCATCAATATTACTTTTTTCAAAAATCTAGTGGTTGAAGAGACCATTTATTTACTTTATTCACCTTACTGGATATTTTAATCTTAGAGCTAGAATGGATTAAGGAGAGAACTAAATTACACAAATTTAATTTCCTCAAGAGTTGAATATATAAAGGAGATATGACTTCCTCCAAGGATGTTTAGTAGCTAATGTTTCTTTAACTAAGCTCAAAATCCTTTTTCCAAATACACCTAATAATAATCTAAGGCAACCTTTGAAGATTCAATGATTCTACTCTAAGGTTACAAATATTTCAAAAGATAAATATAAGATTAATATTCTAAGCCACTAAGATGAAAGAAGAGAGATAATAGGACATTCCAAATAACCACAAAAAATAGGTAGATAAGTAGCATGGACAAGGGGATAGTTCAAAATTAACCACCACCACCACCAAAGGAAAATAAAATATGGGAATTCAAAGAAAATATGAGCCACACATGCCACATTAGTATCATTGGGAGCATATTTTGAAGGACCTTTAAATCTTATGTATTTAATATGTTATCTTAGGTGAGATATTTATTGTGACAAAGAAACCCGATATAGAAATGACACTTAGGACAACAATATTTCTTCCAAAAACATCCACCAAGGGAAATCCCTATACCCTTTCTTTTCTTTTTCTAAGGTTTATTACCCAAGAGAAACTAAAAACCCCCTTTAGGATTGTAGCCCCAAGAAAGAACACCTACCTCCTTAAGGAAAAAAAAGGTTTATCAACCAAAATAGAAGGGTAACATAAGAATCTAGTTCTCCTACTAAAGGCTAACTACTCTAAAAATATTTATAGTGATATATTAGAGAATCTTGTAAATATTCGCCACCAATCAAAAAATCTTAAAATTAGGATCTTTAGACCAAATAGCTTCTAGAAAGAATTAATTCAAAATGAGGAGATGAACGTAGGAAGTTAGGTTTGGTCAATGGAGGTCCTAAGAGTTAATCTAATAAAGAGGTCTACAGCTAAAAATGATGATCGAGAATATACCCCTTTTAACAACTGAATCACCGTTCTTTATTGTATTCTAAACCATGGAGCCTTTCTTGATCAAATAAATTCTTGTAACATTATCAACATTAACACCAACCAAGATGGAGGCCTTGGAAATAAAAGTGGAGTTTTTGATAATGGGTTGATTGGAAATGAATTAAGAAAACCTAAAAGAGTTGGCTATTTACTCAATCACTCAAATAAAAATATTCTCTTTGATTCAAAAATATAAAATCATCTATTAATAACACCAAGCATGAGAAGGTAGATAATTAATTGATAGGTCACAAGCCTACATTTTTAGAGGTTAATAACATGATCAAATGCAATTCATAGATTATGAAGTACATAACAACCTGGAATGAAATTAGTTAAAAAGTACAAAGAATACTTACAAACTATGTAGAACCTTCGAGTCATTAAACATTATTCAATTACAAAATATTTTTTATTTATTTAAATAAAATTAAAAATTCTCTATATTACCTTAGTGAAATTTTGATGGCCAAGTCTCCACTAGACCAGGTGTTGATGTTGAAGGCCTATAATTAACCTATTTAATATCCAAAGAGAGATATAAGAATACCATTCATATAATGTTCAACTATTCGCATGTAATATTTGCAATTCTTTACTAGAGTTACATACCTTTCACTCGACATTGTCATGTAATAGGGAGGTTGAGGGCCTTTGGAAGTAGGGTGAACACTATGAACCTGGAATTTCATTATAATCATTCAACTAATTTATTTAATCTTTTATTTCAAAATGAAATGTACTAAATTGAATTAAATGAATTTTTTGACATTTACTTGACTATCAAAGCCAAATGTATCACTCAAGATAACATCTATCATCACTATTTGATCTACTATAGATGTCTAGTCTGGGCACATGCGTCATGACTATCCTTAGGATCATTAACACATAGTGACCCATAATACCAACATAAATAGGTGGAACTGGATGCCTAGAAGAATTTCCTATCTCATCTTATGCTAGAGGCTTTGTGCGTTGTATAAGGCTCTGAGTGAGTGTGCTAATCAATTTTAAGGTACCACATCAACGCTCTCCTTTACAATGGAGGGTATAGTCATGTGCTCATAGTATAGTCTAGTGAATGGTCTCATTGGTTGTTGTGAGTCAAGATGTTCCCCCACTTTGTCTTGTGTGGAGCCCACACCTCTACCCTAAAATTCTCTCATGTCAAAATAGTTTGATATTTCATTAAGGAAAAACTCACAATAGAGTTTCCCTAAAAATTATTGTGGTACCTCATGTTGTTGCATGGAGGATGGTCAAAAATCATCCACCACCTATCCCAAAAGAAAAAATTATCCATTGGTGGTGGCACCAATGGATAGGGAACCTCTTTCATGCACCATGTAAGGGTTGATTCATTCTTGGGTTGGTGAAGAGTGCACACAAATCAAATTTCTTTTTCTTTTTCTTTAACTTGTTTATATAATAATCTATTTTCATAATATTATTTTAGCTCTTGCCTCTTGTCTAACCAACTATTTATTTTCTTTTCAATTGATTCTATGTGAGATATTATGGATTGCAATGATTGAGTAAGGTTGGTCCTATGCGATTTTGTTCCTATAGGATCTCTCAACCTTGCAATTAACTCAATTTTTTTTTGTTATTTTTAGTTTTCCCCAATATGTTTTATTGTGTTCTCAGAGGATGGAGAGGAATTCTAGAGGTTTTGTTGAGGTTGTTCTTTAGGAGGGATTTCATCATGAGGTGAATTAGGATTTTCAAAATTTGGGGGTGAATTATCAATTCCTAAAAATTAAATAAATTTTAATAAAAAAATATATTTAATCTACCTTTTTAAATATAAAATTGACACTACAAAACTAAAAAAACTTACTACTTTGACCTCCTTGATGTCTTGTCAGCATTGTGGTGAATATTTGGTGAAAAAAGAGGCCTCCTAGGACACAAGTTCCTTTGGAGGGTTTGTAGGCCACGAGAAAACTATTTTTTGGAAAAAATGTGTTAGAATTCAACATGCTCTGATATCATGTTGAAATGATGGATGTTGAATCACCCAATGAAGTTGTACAAACTTCAAAGGATCTTTCCAAGAGAAATTGCACCACATAGAAAGTGTTGCAACTAAGGGCTGCAAAGAGGGATTGCTATTGATCTACAACATTAGATGATAGATTGATATTGGATTATTACAAATGTACAAAATTCCCTGAATACATAGGAATGAGAGGAAACCTAAAATGCATGAGATGTTACCATGTGTCATGATCTAACAACATGTGAACCCTATCTAGGAAATTATTAAATGTTGCGATAAGTTCTAGAAGGACAATTCATCTTCTAAAAGGAATCTTATCGCTACAAACATGGAAGGGGATATCACCCCATTATTAAATGATTTATTAAAATGCAACGTAGGACTAAATTATACAAGACCTAAGTTAACTTATGCTAGTGTAATAATTAATTAATTACACTAACACCCCCCCATAAGTTCAACTTAGGGAGGAAAATTCAATGATTATGCAAGACAATGTTGATGATGATGATGGGTCCTAGCTACGAGGCCATATTAGGTACCCATGTACATGATAAAGATGCAGAAAATCTCCCACAACTGGAGAAAAGGGGAAAACCCAATGGGAACAAAATCCCTCTCCAAAAAGGAGATGAAAATGAAAAAATGTGAGATAGGATGGGAAGGATGGAGGACTCCCAAATACCCCCCAAGGACACCATCTATCACATGGATACAATACATTAGCTCCCCCATAGGGAGGAAATAAAGAGACTATATAGCCCCCCAGAAGAAGTGATCTCCTACAAAAATGGTAAGTGTTTAAAGACAAAACATGATCCAATCTCAACAAACAACTTGTCTCCCTTTTAGAAGAAATAGAACCAAGTGCAAGTGTAGAGATGCTTCCAATTCCAGATAGGAATTGAAGGAAGGATGAGGGTGGATAAAGATGTTTTTGAACTCTTCTCATGTGTCTCCTAGCCTGATGATGAAGATGCCATAGTCCCAAACAATGAAGAGGGTGACAAACTAGGACGATGCGAAAACTAATGTTGAAGAATATCCAAAGACAGTGATGTGATGGATGTGATGGATATGATGGATACTTGATACCCCCCTGAATTTAGTGTCCTCAAAACCACTAAAAGAATTCTGAAGCAAATCCAAAGGTAGATGCTGAAGAAACCTCAAATCCTAAATGTAATGATAGGGAAGAAGTCTCAGATATGAAATATCTGAAGAGAAACCAAGTGCCTCCAAGATAGTCTCAGGATCCCCAATCAAGGTTGAGACAAAGGGATGAGGAGATTCAAGAAATCTCTTCAAAGGTAAATCTAAATAGAGGAGTGATATCCCCTCAAGAATGTCCTCCAAACCTGTAGAAGTAGCCAAGTCAGTGATACCTAAAACAAAGTTGTCCTGTGATGTCAAGTCTAGAAAACTAAATGTTTCCTGATGAATGATGATGGTGGAAGCATCAATCAATGAATTTGGACAAGGAATCACTGAATGTGAAGAGATACCAATAGTCTCTGATGGAGAAGAAGCACCTAAAGGAACCTTTTCAACCTCTTTGGAAGATTCAAGGCAATCAACTTCCTGTACAACAATATTAGCATGGGGTACTTGATTTGAAGAATGACATTCTGAATCATGACCATCAGGGAATGGTGAAGTGTCTAAATCTCCATATTTCTCCTAAATCTTATCCCAAAGGATGTGAGGATAGTCACAATGATCAATAGTACTCAAAACATCACAATCAACTTGCATAGTAGTGATCTCCAAGACTGTGTATCTACAACAACTCCAAGCAATTTCATGAATACCTTCACTCGGATGGGGAACTATACCATATAGATGAGGTGATAGATCAAGTGATTGGAGATGGTGGTTGATCCCATCCTGCAATTGCTTATAGTTTCCCTTATGCAACATAGTCAAAGGAGAATAATATGCAAGCCTCACAATGAAATTTCTCCACAAAAACAAAAATAAAAATGACCTTCAACAGTAAATAGAAGCTTCTAAATATGATGTGTAACTGAAGTGATGTTACCCAGATCAACAAATCTTTTTCCAATCTTTAGGATGTCCAGGTTATTGAACAAATGCACCAAACTGAAAAAAATCAATGCAAGAGTACTTGGAGCTGAAACTGATCAAGGGGTTTGGACAGATGAAAAAAGATCTTAAAATACTTCTTGATGCTACTTGAATCACCAAAATCTGATGAACGGTTGCGAAGATATGAGCCTTTGAGTTCAGATTAGGGTTTTGTCTTCAATTGGTTGTAGATTCTTTTATGAGAAAAAATTGGTAGAATTGATATCACCACTAGAATGTGCTTGAAATTCCCTTTCCAATGGTATCTCATTTGTTGATTTTTGATACCGTGGGTGAAAGTTATGATGGAATGAAAAAAAAAGCCTATATATGTGACACTTTATAGGCTAATTAGGTGCAAAAGTATAGCATCATGGGCTTAGGACTTGGTCACTAATATGATCGATCTACTTTGATATGCAAAAAAAAGGTGCGCCCCCAGATAGGGTGGCATTGGGACTATAGAAAATGGTGGTGTTGTTGAAGGAGCTCCACCAGTGGAGGGCTTAGCTCAACACATGGCCGAAGGTGAGAATACTCCAGTCGATGTTACGGTCAGCGATGAGGCAATGCCAGTAGTGACCGGACCCAATGGAAATGACAGAACCAGTGGGAGAAGATTCAATCGGTGGAAGGAATAGATCAACCGGAAAACAAGGAGTGACACAAGAGATAAAGTTAGTAGATGGTTGGTGACATGATGGGATGGGTCGTCAAGCTAATGTGGTAGGTTTGTCCTTACCAATAGTGGCAAACCAAACCTATGATGTGTATTGAATTTTCAATTGCTAACTTGGCAATATTAAAAATTCTCATAAATATATGTCGATGAAAATATTAAGCCCTCATTTGAAAATATGAAGGTCGACCTTGAAATAAACCAGTGACTATTGAATATTTCCGTAAAATATATTATGTTGACAAAGCAATATTTTGATGCCAATGATTTAAAAAAAAAAAAAAACCCATAATAATATGTCGACGGAATAATATAATTGCAGGTTGCCCAAAATTATATTTTTCTGCAACTATAGAAAAATAAAAAATATATAGTTTTGCCAAACTATATAGAGATATTGCCCAATTTTTCGAAACAAAAAATGACCCGCTTCTAAAAAAAAATTTCCTCAAAGGACAACTAACAGGGAGGATTTTTTTTACTGCAAATTTGTATGGATCATACCAGTTGATTTTGAAAACTCAAAAATATCTCTAATGGCTCCTAGGTTGATTGATCTAATTTTGATGATTGGACAAATGATCCTAGTGATTTGAGGCCTTCTCAAGACAATGGTGAGCTCAGATCTGACTCTATCTACTTCAGAAATTAGATTGGTCCTTGGGTGGAATCAAGTAGCCTTTAATGGAAACCTTCAAGCCTACGATGAATCTCTCCATCCCAACTTTCTTGATCCTGTGATGAACTCTCTATGGAATGGATCTAATACCATGTTAGAATTCAACATGCTCTGATATCATGTTGAAATGATGGATGTTGAATCACCCAATGAAGTTGCGCACACTTCAAAGGATCTTGCCAAGAGAAATTACACCACACATAAAGTATTGCAACTAAGGGATGCAAAGAGAGATTGCTATTGATCTACAAAATTAGATCATAGATTGATATTGGATGATTACAAATATACAAAATGCCCTAAATATATAGGCATGAGAGGAAACCTAAAATGCATGAGATGTTGCCATGTGTCATGATCTAACAACATGTGACAACATGTGAACCCTATCTAGGAAATTATTAAATGTTGAGATAAGTTCTAGAAGGATAACTCATCTTCTAGAAGGAATTTTATCCCTACAAACATGGAAGGGGATATTACCCCATTATTAAATGATTTATTAAAATACAACCTAGGACTAAATTATGCAAGACCTAAGTTAACTTATGCTAGTGTAATAATTAATTAATTACACTAACAAAATGAG
>VDFB02305182.1:0-14162 GCA_007258455.2 Sequoia sempervirens | reverse complement strand
ATTTGAATTTTCTTTTGCATCGTGGGTGGGTTTTTGCCAAGGTTTTCGGTTCGAAAAAAGCTTTGGAAGTCCGAACCTAAGCCTTCAACCTGGTTTGACCTGCAAATTGAAGGCCCTAACAATGTCAAAGAAAAATATCGACTTTGGACATATGGCTGACGACCTTTTTTCAAAAAATTTCTGACGAAATTAAAACCCATTTTAGATCAAACAATGCAGATTCTAAATATGTAATTTGTTTTGCAATTGAATTATTTTTGTATTTTCAATTAATTTCTAATAAAATTGGTCCATAAACTTTAAATATCGAAGTTTTTACTATTTGAATAACTTTTGATCAACATAACATTTTGACAAAACATTGCACAAGAGCAAACTTCAGACAATTCTTTTCAATTTGAAAAAATAAAATAAGAAATGATAAGTTTAGGTCATCTTATGCATGAGTACATGACGATTTTTTAAAACAACAAATCAGCCTAATAAAAATTAACAAAAAAAAAATATTCAATAAAAATTACAAAAAAATATCAGAGCAAGGTTGATGAGTCATAAAACTTTTCCCAAAAGGATTTAGAAAAATATGATAATTTAAGTCAAAATATGGATGTCCTACACGTGCATGGTATGGTACAAAAATGACTTTTAAACAGTGGTTTTTGAAATGCCTATTGAAACTCAATTTGTAAATAACTGGGTATTGAAATAAATTACATATTTGGAAACTAGACTCCAAGTACTACATTTTATAGTGACTTTTTTGAAGATTCATCTTTAAAGCTTCAAATTTTTAGGTCAAATGATGTAATTAAATTAGAAAACTTCCACTTTTTGGCCAAAAGTGGACAACTTCTTGCACACACCGCCAACATACTCCAAATATCAGAAGATTACACCAGGCTCAAGTTTAGTTGGAAGGCAATACAAGGAATTTCAAAAGAGTGCATGCATCAGATATTGAATGCTTTCTGAGAGTATCAGCTGAAGAAAAATGAAGAAAGGTTCCCAGAACCTAAGCTCTAAGCAATATAAGGAAGTACTGGATAGCGAATACCAAAAGTGTCATAAATACATTTTGTTGAATTTGATTTTGCAAGTTGTTCTTGGTCCTGGTAGGAGTTTCTTGTCTGATATTCTAAATAATGTTGATGACCTTATTTTATGCGGAGTGTTGAACATCGAAGTTTGAAGTTGAAACAATGTGTTTCTGCTAAATAAGTCAAATCTTTGACTTCTTCTAGAATATTTTGATGACAACTGACATATGCCACATGTTACATTTTGATTTTTTATTTCTGATTCTCTTGATAAGACATTAAGTTTGAACTCTTGAGGCCTTGTTCCTATAAAAGGCCATTTATTGCTTTACTTTTATTTTTAAGTTCAAAATTTGTGGATGTCGGAAGAGTCAAAACTTCTCTAAATTTTGTTCTTTTTTCCTATTTTCTGAATCATTCTGGACTAAAAACTTGTATGCACATAGAACTTAATCAATATTGAAGCCAATTTGATAGCTACCTATCTCATGTATCTTTTGTAGCTTGTTTTGTTAGTTCAGCCAAAAAAGATTGTATGTTGTGCCATTTAAGGGTGCATACAGAACCTACTCGGTGTCCAAACTAAAAATCCCCTCTTTAAAAGCTCACACTGTTTTATGCCTAGATGTGAAGCAATCTGGTGAAGTATAAAGCAATTTTCTTTGATTTGATTAAATCTCTAGGCATGTGTGGAGAATAACCAAGATAAATTTTATTTTTTCAATATTTTTATGCTTTATTTTAGATTAGATGTTTAGATTTATGAAAATATGCCAAAAAATAGATGAAGGAATGAAATTTGTTGAAAATCTTTCATTTTCTATGTAATTGTTGAATGCTTAAAGCTAAATCTACTTTAGTGATAGAAAAACTGTTTGATGTTCATGAAATATTATTGCAAATATTTTGATTTCATGAGATTATTTTATGATTGAATTGGAAATCTTGTATTTGATGCTAATGATTCTTAATAAACCGGAACTACCCATAGACCCCTTGAGATTAACAACAAATCACATCATTCCCTAAAGTAAACCTAGTATGGTCAACACCTGACTACCAGAGACTTGGGATTGAGCTAAGTCAAACTTTTCCTATAACACGGAAAACCCTGAGGTTTCCCTGGTTAGGTCTTTCAAGAAGATAGTTTCTTCGTGGTTTGCCTGTGAAGACTTTATCTACACTGTTGCTGCGAGTGACATCGTTGTCAACAGTAAGGGGATTTGAAAGGGATGGTAATGGGATTTGAATCTAGCATGGATAGCTATCCATGCTAGATTTAGTTGAATCTAGTAATGGAGAAGGAGCTCTAAAACTTGGAACTTTGGAAATAGAATCTTTTTCAAAGGATTCAAGAGGTTTACCTTGTATGAAACTTGAGAGTTTAAACTTGAAAGCTTCCTCTTTCATAGGTTGAATCATAGTTCTAAGAGGAGCTGGTTTAAAACTAGAAATGTAGGTAGTTGATTCAGTTTCATACCTTTGGACTTGTGAAAGCAGGGGTTTTTTGGCTCTTCTTTGGCTACAACCTCTCTAGCGAGAATCTCTTCTTCATACCTTTATGCCTCCACCTCCTTCTGATGAATATGAGCTTGATGATCAAGCTCATCTTGCTACATATTGTACTCCTCTTTTGTGAAAACCTCTAACTTCCTTTGCAAGTCTATTGCTATCTCCCTGATACTCATGTTATTAGCATCTTGGGGCTGGTTGAGAGAGTAGTCATGTTGGATATGAGAAAAATGATCTTATTCCAAATGATTATAGCCATGGATAGGTTACCAGGAAGGTTGAGCAGGGGTGGGAGGGTGGAAACCATAATAAGAGTGCAGATATCTGTTGGAAAATGTGACTCAAATTTACTAGCTTGATCGACTTCCTGTAGTAGTTATGTTTTTCCCTTTATCGGCCTGAATGTTGCACGATCATGGAAATATAGAACCTTAGAACTGCAAGTTGGGAGTTCTAAAATTCTTGAAACTTGCGTCATTTAAAGAAATTCGGGAGATTGGGTGGTTAGATAACTTAAGAACTCAGTGACTTGGTTAGGAAATTTGGAGAACTTGCGACTTGTTTTTGAAACTCTTGCAACCCGTGACATCTAAAGGAATTCTCATCAATGGTTCAATATCACTCATTGGTGGTCATCTGTTTCATCGGTAGAACTTACTCTTGTTGGTGGGAATCTATCTCGAGTCTCTCCAATGATCCAATAGCTTTGGTAATTGGCCAACAGTGATGATGTGGTGTCAAGCTGGCATTGGGAACCCCCTGGAATTTATGTCAAAGGGACTATGGGTGGAATCTCTTCGATAGGCCATTAAGGTTTCATCGATGTGACTCCCTTATATTGGTGGGAGATGAATTGGTGTCTCCCTGATATGGAGATGAGGTTGACTCAGTATCTCATGAAGAATGTTGTGGTGGGACCCGACTGGTGCTAGAATGGATAGCGGTAATTGGTTGTTGACCATTGAAGGTTGTTTGGTGGATTGACTTGGTAGGGTAATTCAGACATCAGAGTGACTTGTTGTTATCAGAGAGAGATGAAAAGAGTCTCTTCGATGGCCCAACATGGTTAGCGTTGGTTACCTATAAAAGTTGAATCGACAGTTGGGAACTGAATCAGTTGGTTTCCTGTTTGGCCTGGAATGAGAACAAATGGTATAAATCATTGAATGTTCTGCAATGTGATTGAGAGGGAAATAGAATAAGGGTTTTGCTGCTGGATTCTCTTTGGATTGAACAAGATGTAAACTCTATAAAGGCTTAGAGCCTGAATTGTATTTGTAACTATATTCTATTGCTGAATAATACAATGACAATCTAGGCTTTTGGAGTGTGTAGTTTTTTACCTGAAAGGGTTTCACCACGTAAATTTGTGTGTTCATGTTTTCTGTTCCATATTTCATGTTTAATGGTTCTGTTTGATTGAATCTATTTAATGGCATTGTTTGGAACTGGTTTAATTAGCATTAAATTTTCTCTAAGGGTTAATATGGGAAATGAACTATGTCTGATTTTTCTTTGTGGCATAGTAGTTTGTGTCTTTGAGGCAATCTGATGAAATAAAACCTACCGAAGGCACTATTGATCTTGGATGTTTCTTTCTGAGATGATTTACATTTCCCAACAAGTGGTATCATAGCTTTCTTTTGGGATTTGTTTTTTGCTTACATGTGTAGGTTTGTGAGTTGCATGTAATTGCATGTGTATTGCATGTACTTGCATGAACTTGCATGTGGCTTGCATGTAAGAATTATTGGTGTTTCTAGTTCTGGGTATTCCTTCTATGAAGATTTCTTAGTGTGGTAGGCTTGAGGAAATATGAAGGAATCGACTAATGAATTGATCCTGTGGTGAGTAGAAATTGTTTCTCTTTTGTTTGAGTTTCAAGAGACAACATGCAATATGAAGGATGGAGAAGATGGAGAAACTTGAGTTGATCATATTGAAATGATGTGACTTGAAGCTCATGAGTTTGCAGTGGTACAATCCTGATGCATGGGGTGGAATATTTTAGTCTATGGTTGTGTTGCAGCAAAGCTTTCATAGTGGGTGTTTGTGTGAGGGGCTCCCTAATGATATGGAGAAGCTTGGGTTGTTTCTCAACTATGGAGAAATGTGCTTATGGTGGGTGTTTTGTCTTGGTATTGGAAGGCATAGCTTTATGTTACCCCGATTGCATGTAGGCTATGGAGTTGATCATTGGATGGTTTGGAAGCTTCTAAAATAACTTGTCTCTCTCTTGGATGCATGTGTAATTGGTGGTTTTGGAGTTGGATTGATATGGTCCTGGAGTTCCTGAACTGTTGTTTCCTTTTAAGGATGTGTTGTACTTGCATCGCTCAAATCCATGTTCTTTGGATTTGAGGGTTTTATAGATTTTTCATTAAAGAATCTATGCTTATGCATATTCATGATAATCCTTTATTCTAGTTTAAATGTTATGGTGTTTATGTTTTAGATTTTTGAGTCATCCAGATGTAAAGTGGAAATGGGTGTGCATGGGTGTTCTCGAAAATAGTGGTTTTGCATGTTTTACATAGTCAAGGAAAAACTTGTGGTTTTGTGGAGCTGCTGTTAAACTATTTTCTAGAACCTAGATTTTGGGGTGTTGTTGGATGAGATACTTTGCAGTTCTGCATGCATGCTTTGCGTATGGTATGAGGAGGTGTGATGTCTTCTTTGCATGGGAGAGTTGGTACGTGATTAGTCATTCAACATTTCATGTGGTGTTGCTTGTTGGGCTCCTAGACTATGGTGCTCGAGTTGTGGACATGATTGGAAAATCGAATTTGGACTTGATCTGGTGTTTGAGTCATGTTGTTTGTGTGGTTATTCTCTTTGAGATCTCAGTGTTCTATTTCTAGTGCATTGATGGGTTTGCACGTTCGATGTGATTGATCTTCGAGTTATGTGGTTGGTGGATTAGCCACCTGTTGGCTGCAGCAAGATAACTTAGAAGTGGACTATTTATATCCACGAGGTTGATTCAATGTTAGTGCAAAATTGTTAGTTGGCATTGTCTGTGGTCACTTGTGCATTGGTGTGGTTTATTTGAGATGAGAGGATGGATGGTGTTGAGTACCTGAATATTTAGTTATGGGGACCTATAGCATGTTGTATCATGATGTCATGGATAGCTTGGATACACTGCTTTGTGTAAGATTTTGATAGTGATGGTAATCTCTGCTTGTTTTGGAGATCTTGGTGCCACTTGATGTACATGTTGATGTGTATACCTAAAGGATTTTCAGATTAGAAGATGTTGGTTCATGATGCTTGATAGCTCGGTTGTCATGGTTCAATGGGAGCTTTAGCAATGCCTATGGATTCATCACTTGGTGATGGATCATCTTCTCTAGTGTTGCAAATGTTACTAGGAGGAGCTCTTAGATCCTGTTGCTGCAGAAGGGTTCTTTTGCATTTGCAAGGACACTACTTGAAGATGTGCAACATCTTAGAACCATGGAGGATTCTTGGAGTCTTTGGTTGAGGTGTTGGTGGTGCTTAATAGATGATGTTGGTTTAGATTTTGTTTTCATAATGTCATGATAGACTCTTGTTTTCCCATTAGAGTTTTGGCATGTTACGTTGCTCTTGAGACCATGGTTAGTTCACTTGAAGCATGGGATCTCCTAAGGGGGATGGTAAGATCATGATGTCATGATAAGTTCCTGATTTAGATCTTTGGAGCTTTGACAGTGGTCTAGTAATTATTTGTGTTTTGGGTGCATTGGTCATATGCTTGAGAACTTCATGATAGTGCAGTGATGCATTTGGAGTTTAGAATGAGATGATCATTTGTAGGTGCTCATGGATACATGAAGAATAAGGTGAAGTTGTATTTCTCTTGAGAGGAGAGAAGTGTTGATGGTTACTCTTGATGAATATTTCAATAGAAATTCTAAGAATCCTTCACCTTGGTTGGACGTGAGTTCAATAGAGACCAATGAGCAGATTGCTCTTGGAGGAGTCATGATGGCTTGAATATCTTGAAGGAGTATTCTCGTTCCCCACTCTTGGTCTACTCGAGAGTTTATCGCTTGAGAGGTATTTCCCATTATTTCTCTCAAGTGTTTTATGCTTTCTTTCATGGATATGGATCTTGAATTGCTATTAGATCATTCTAAAGGATTCATTGTGAGAGATGGATAACATGGTTATCTCCTTATGCATTGTGATTACATTCATTGATGTTGAGTTTAGGAGATGCATTGGGCATATTTTTTGAATTGGGAAATGAAATAGTTTGATCTTCTTTGAGAGGATTACATCCATGTTGATTACATGATATATGTGTTATGTTTGATCTTGGTGAATGAACGATTGGATGTGTTAAGGATTTTCTCTTGGGGTTTTTAAGGAGATCATACTTGACATAGTTGGCATTTAGAGGTATATGTAGGAGGATTTTCTATAGGTACATGACGTGCAAAGGTGCTCTCTTTGGTCTTGGTTGTCTTCCCGGATGTTTGGTTTCACATTACATTGGTTTGAGGTTTGGTCAGAGCTGTAGTGATCACTAGCTTGTGGTCATGTGTTTTCACTCATGTTCTTAGGTGATGACATGGAGGTTCTTAATCTTTTTCCTTTGTTGGGTGTGGAGAACTTGGGAGATTTGTGAAGACTTGTTGTGAGATCTATTCTTATAGGTTATTTAATTATAGGTTTTGCATATCATTGTGGATGGTTCCTTGAAACTACATGTTTACACTCTCTATGTTATGCTATTGGTAGACTTGGTATGCCTTGATCTTTTCAGATTTATTACCCATGCAGTGGGAGTTCCTGAATACATTTGGTCTTCTTTGATTAGGAGCCTGTATCTATGGTTGATGGCTTGGTTGTGTTGCTGGCATGAGTTTACTAATGATGATGCCTTTGAGGTATGTGTGATTAGATGGAGTAGCACTTTCTATGTGTGCTATTTTCAGTCACGTGTGTTGATTAGTTAGATGGAAGCAATCAATTTTCTGGTTGTTGTTCTAGCTGATGTTATGTCTTGTTTTCTGGAGAATGAATTCATGGTTGTGTTCATGTTGAGGGATTTGAAGTTGATGTTGTGATGCTTCTATATATCTTGTGAGTGAAGTGGAGTGGTGGCTATATTTCTATAGCCTTTGCAATCAGTTGGATATGATGCTTGTATTCTTGAGACTGGTGCATATACGCCTTGGCTCATTCCTTTTGCTTTGGTGGATGGCTAGAACTATTGCCTGAGTTGGTGGACATCTTGGATTTCATTGCAAGTGTCTTGGTTGGAGCACATAAGCATTGTTTAAGATTCTTGAGACTGCATGTATGGTTTCCTAAGTTGATCAATATTTTCTAGCATTGGAAGGAGCCAGTAAGTTCTTCGTCAAGTGGGAGAATGTTAAAAAATGTGACTCAAATTTACTGGCTTGATTGACTTCCTATAGTAGTTATGTTTTTCCCTTTATTGGCCTGAATGTCGCACGATCATGAAAATATAGAACCTTAGAACCACAAGTCGAGAATTATGAAATTCTTGAAACCTGTGACATTTAAAGAAAGTCAGGAGATTAGGTGGTTAGATAACTTAAGAACTCAGTGACTTGGTTAGGAAATTTGGAGAACCTGTGACTTGGTTGTGAAACTCTTGAAACCCATGACATCTAAAGGAAGTCTCATCGATGGTTCAATATCACTCATTGGTGGTCATGTGTTTCATCATTGGAACTTACTATTGTTGGAGAGACTCTATCCCAAGTCTCTTCAATGACCCGATAGCTTTGGTAATTGGCTAGCGGTGATGACATGGTGTCAAGTTAGCAGTGGGAACCACCTGGAATTTATGTCAAAGGGACATCCTCATATTAGAGGGACTATGGATGGACTCTCTTTGACAGGCCGTTAAGGCTTCATCGATGTGACTCCCTTATATCGGTGGGAGATGAATTGGTGTCTCACCGATATGGTGATGAGGTTGACTTGGTATCTCATGAAGAATGTTGTGGTGGGACCCAACCGGTGCTAGAATGGAAAGCGATGATTGGTTGCTGACCATTGAAAGTTGTTTGACAGATTGACTCGGTAGGGTAATTCAGACATCGGAGTGACTTGCTATTATTGAAGAGAGATGAAAAGAGTCTCTTCGATGACCCGACACAGTTAGCGTCAGTTACTTGTAGAAGTTGAAACAATAGTTGGGAACTAAATCAATTAGTTTCCTAGTTGGCCTGGAATGAGAATAAATGGTATAAATCATTGAACATTTTGCAATGTGATTGAGAGGGAAATAGAATAGGGGTTATGCTGCCAGATTTTCTCTAGATGGAACACGATGTAAACTCTATAAAGGCTTAGAGCCTAAATTGTATTTGTAACTGTATTCTGTTGCTGAATAATATAATGGTGATCTGGGCTTTTGGAGTCTTGAGTTTTTTACCCGAAAGGGTTTTCCCCATGTAAATCTACGTGTTCATGTTTTTTGTTCCATCTTCAATGTTTAATGGTTCTGCTTGATTGAATCTATTTAATGGTGTTGTTTGGAACTAGTTTAATTAGCACTACTAATCTTGGATGTTTCTTTCTGAGATGATTTAAATTTCCCAACAATATCTTACTATGATAGAGTTATTTGGGATAAAACTAGTAGCATTCTCAGTTTGATATGGATAATACAAGGGATCACAAATCATGTTTTGACAAAGAATGGGAGAAGGAACATATCTTCCATGATAACTTGACCTATTAAGGCATCCAAATGAGCTAGAATTTCATAGAGAATTCCTTTAAAACAAGAAAAATCATATTTGATTAAGAAATACATGCACATACAAGTTGAAACACCGCGAGATTTGATAACTTCCAACAAAGGAACTGAGCATGAAAATCAGCAAGAACTAATTCTTGGTATCATTGGAGCACTTGTAGTGTTGAAACCAGTTAGTTCTTCTCTTTTAGAGTCGCCAAGTGTTTAAAATATGCCTCCAAAGGTTGATATTTCTGATATACACACCAAATATCAACAATGAAAAGAGAACTTATGGACTATGAAAAGAGAATACAGGAAAAAATCAAGCATTTACATCATTCTCTGTAAAAAAATAAGCGGAAATATCCATTTCTTCTACAATTTTTGAGAAAATCACATCATTTTAGTGCCAAAAGGAAAGGAAAAGTGTTATACCATGTAGATTCCACCTCAAATCTTGTAGAGAAAGCTTCAGAAAGTCCTCCCGGTTCGAAACCCTTGGCGGCTTGAGCTCGAAGTTTCCAGATTGGAAAGTGAAAATGAAAAGTGAGATGCAAGTGTGGTGGTGGTTTTTGTGTTTAGGGTTTCAACCCTAAGTTGACCGACTACCAAAAGGAATTTTTTTCTTTGTTTTTTAACATTTGCAACATAAATTAATACCCTTTATAAAATATGTTAAAATTTCTAAGTGTTAAGGGTTATGTTATTCCCTTTTGTGTGACCTTTGAGAAAACTCGAGTCAAAATGCTTTTCTTTTTCATAAATTTGAAACTATTGTAGATGTAAAACATTGATTAAAGTGATATAGTTATAAATCACTTTACTAAATGTTGCAAGGCCAGGAAACATTTTCTTTAAATTTTTAGTCAAAGGGGGATAATTGAGGCTATATGAGTTATGCCAAGCATATAGGGGTGGTTTGAGGAAGTTAAAAAACAAGTGGAGAGAATGTAGGGGTTGTTTTGACTTGGTTTTGGAGGGAACTGAGAGCATCTAGAAGAATTTTTAAGTACCTTTATGGTAGGAGAGGTCAAGCCTTGACCTTTTCTTCATTTTAAAGCCTTTTTGGAGTGGGTTTAGGGGCTAGATTTTAGGATTTTTGGTTATGCATGACCAAGGGAGTTTGTAGTCCCTACTTTTGTGCAACTGTGGGGAAAAGCATAAAGTAACTTCAATTATCATTTTTGAAGTTAGTTCTTATCATATTTTGTCTACATTGTGACTTTTGAAGTCATTTTTCAGTAGAAGACAATATTTGTAACTCTCTTTTACAGACATGTATAGTAGTTTACACCTTGGAAATCAATGAAGATAAGTATTTTTTTCCTTCTCAATTTCTATTTTATTGTGTGCATTTGAATGATTGGTGCAATTACTTGTGAAGTTGTATCATTCCTTGTTGTTGTGTCTCAATAGTAGCACCTTTTTGCAAAAAATATGTATGTTGCAGGTTGTAGGTTGTGTTGAAATGCAAGTGATTCAAGTTGTGAGGAGTCTATTTCTTCCTTCTAGGATTGTAAGCATTAAATCCTTCTTATGAAATATTTATGCAAAAGCATATAGGTATTGAGTTGTGCATGTCAAGCTTTATTGTTGGTTGAAATTGTGTGTATAAGTAGCTTTACAAGTTCTAGATAACATTTTTGGTGCATCACCCTTAGTCATAGGTTTTATTTTATGCAATCTTTCTTAGCCTTTTCCCAACAAGAAGTAGTTTTTAGGTGAGTACCATAAGAGCCAACTTACTCTGGAGGTTAGCTTCCAAAATTTGAGCCCACAATTAGGGAAGCTTTCCAATGTTTCACCAGTAGGTTGAGTTTACTCAGCAAGGGTGCACTATTAGGAGACAACATGAAGCTAAGCTAATATGCTTGTAAATAAAGCTAAAATGATGTAAAATGTGAGTGCAAGTGCAAATGAGTTTAACATAATAAGTTTGATGTTAAAAGATGGATCCATTTGTCTCCAAATAGTGACCTATTTATAGGAAAGAAAATGAAAAATGAAGGGCTAAGATTGAAAAATCTAATGAATGGTCATAAAGGAAAGAATATGGAGGAATGGATCATGGATTCCCATCAAGGGTTGAGGATGCAAGATGATATTTAATTAAGGGCTCATGTTCATCCAAACAAACACACTTTCAAAACTTGCACAAGAAGTCTTGCAAGTTAACTTGCACATAAAGTTTTGTAAGTTAACTCGCACATGAAGTCTTGTGAGTTTGTTATAAGGAAGAATAATCATTTTTTTCAAATGAGTGAAGAAAGAGAATATTCTTTGGAATATTCTCATGGGTGAGGGAAATAGATATTTAGCAAATTAAATCAAAGTTTTAATGTCCAAAAGGAGAAGATGGGAATATTCCTTTTGGAGGAGTGTGCAAAGGAGGACTATTCCCTTAAAATATTCCCTTGCAAGTGGGGGGAATTAGATTTATTAGTAATTTGATAATTAAATAAAGTTTCAATTATGCAAATTAGGGGAATTAGGATATTCATTAAATAATTAATTTATTTAATGAAAAGGAGAAGTGATATGATATTTAATTAAATAACTTAGGGTTATTTAATTAAATAAGAGGACTTTAGGGATTAAATTAAATAATTTGATTTATTCGATTTAATAGGATGACATATTAGCATGAAAGGGGCTGAATTAACCTAACTAGGTCAATTAGATTAATATATGAAAATGAGGCAATTAATTAAATAGCTAGGCTAATTTAATCAATTAAGAAAAAAGATGGGTTTTAGGATGAAATGATGTTAGTTAGCCAATGTGATCCATCAATACATTTTTAAGTGTCTACAACATGATACAAACTTATGGTGGAAATGAAGAGGCAGTCACAACCATTGATAGTGTAAGGCTGCCATAAGATGAGATTTTAAGCATATAAGGCAGTAAAGCATAATGAAGGCAGTGAGGAGCACTATTAGGAGCTTGGATGTGTAATGAAACCTCAAGTTCATAATGCAAGTGAGATCTTAGGTTTGCGAGGAAATAATGTCTTCGTGCTTCATAGAGAAACAATGTACAACCACAATGAGGGGAACTGTGTATAGTGATGTTGATACTGAGATGTTTGACAAATCTTATTAAATTGCAAAGTTTTATGTGTGGTCATGAGAGACATGCATAAGTAGTCCAAATAGAAGGTTTATGCTTGATGATAGTTCTTTTGACAATTATAGGACAAAGCGTCAATACATTGTCTCATTAAAATAGTGTTAATAATCTTTATGGAAACAACAGTATAAACCTAAGCCACAATCATGAAGAGAAGTATACAGTTATGAAAACATAATGATGCTAAAGGGGCAGGGATGTAGTTGGTTTTTTGCATCTCTTTCTTAGATGAAAGGCAGTTACAGAAATGCAGGGCATTCTTTATCAGGTGGCTTGACTTCAGTTTAGGTTTTGGAAGTCAAAACAAAACCATGAAGGTCAATCAAGCTCATTGCACATTTCTTAGGGTAGTTCACTTTCAATGAATCCTATGCAAAAAATACAGGGAGTTGAGTTACCCTAGTGAGATGGAAGCAATGGTTGTTTTCTTCAAGGAAAGCAAGAAGAGGTTTTCAAATGGAAAAGTTACAGGTTAGCATCTAGAGTTTACTAGTGCATGTGAAGTCACATGAAAATTTTCTAGTCATGTAAGGATAGTAAAACCAAAAGGAAGGCCTTTTAACAATATAGTTATTGATAAACACATATGAATATGCACATGCATTTGGACTGCTTGATAGAATGCCCCGAGAGACTGTGGTCTCATATGATGCTATGAATGTAGGTTATGTTTGAAATGGCTATTTTATAGCTTTTATAGAGGGAAATCTTCACAGGGATCTTTATACTAATCAACATGAAGACTAAGAATGACATATAGGGACCAAAATGACAGAGGACTGTGAATTAATGGAGCAACTGACTTTGATGGCAATCACGGTTTAAGAGGACAATCATAAATACTATCACAGTGGCAATGCATGTATAATTATTGAAGAATTTATACCATTCATTGGTGCTTGCAAAGAGAAACAATCAAAGCATTAAGAGGCAGTGCCATCTTTTCTAAGAATGGAAGATAGCAGCATTGAAGATCAAACCCCTGCATAATGGAGAGGATATATGACTGTGAGCAGGAGCATATTGCCATTAAAAAGGACAATAACAATGGAATTTTTCAAGAGTTATCCAAATATTGAATACATGAGTTTCCAAGTTTTGTGTGTAAGGGGAATGTGTTTCTATTTTTCCCTTTGCATGTGTCAAATATCAATGAATGCATTTTGGGTTTATGTCAATATTGAAAAAGTGACAGTAGCAGTGATGGAAAAGAGAAGTTAAAATCATTGTGATCCCATGAACATGTTGCAAGCAATGAGCTAAGTGAGAAGCATACCTACCTTATGACTGTGTGAGGAATAGTGGACATAGGTAGGTTGATAGTAAGCTGCTAAAAGTTGTAGGTCTGATATTAAAATGTTTTTTTATGAGTTATGAAAGTTCATGAAATGAATGAGTAAAATGCTATCAAGATAAGGAAATGGTGTCAAATCCATGATAGTGAGCAAAGTTAGGTGGTAGGTTTTCTCTTGAATAGCAGTCTAAGAGACAGATCATGATGATAGTGACTCTAAAATTCATCCGAGATTAGAGTAGATTTTGGAAATCCAAACACAAAAAACCTGACAGTAGATAAGATTGACAATGATGGATTTCCTTTTATTGGTTCAAACTTATATAATGGGGACATATTAATTAGAAAGGTAAGTTCACAACTTTCTAATACAACTTTAGCCTCAAGTTGAAGCATACTGAAGGAGGAAGGGTTAGTAAAGTTTTAATGTCAAATAATGATGATGGAAGGAGGAGTTGTAGGGTTTATAGAAGAG
>VDFB02305181.1:0-10084 GCA_007258455.2 Sequoia sempervirens | reverse complement strand
TTTTTTGTACATTGAACAAGATATAAAAATCACTGATCTCTACAAAATCAAACAAAGTCAAGGCAAATCATTTGCTTTGTATCTAAAAATATGGAGACACAAAGTGAGCAAATTTAAATGGCCCGTTCCTAAGAAACAACTTGTAGACATCTTTATCTCTAACATACACACAGACATCGACTTCCAACTCACTGTGTTGCACCCTAAAAAAATTGAGGAGACTATTGAAAAGTGTTTTCTAATCAAAAGAGCTCTCATCACAAGGGGAGTAATTAAACTTTACAACCCTAAAGATCAAACTCCTACCTCAAACGACAAACCAAATATAAGGGTGAAGAAAAAAAATTTAACCGATGATAGAGTGGTTGATGCTAAGGTTGTACGAAACATACAAACTTCCACTAACCCACATAATCATGTTCAACCAACATAACAAAGCTACAATACAAACAATGTGTCAAACAACCAACCTAATTATCCATAGAATAATCAACTCAGTTATCCTCAAAATAACCAACCCAATAACCAATAGCAAAATCAAGGATAGGATAATGAAAGGATACCACCAAGACAATATGACCAACCTATAAGGAAATACACCCCATTGGGAGAACCCCTTGAGGTAATCATGCGTAAATTGGTCCAAACAAATCTTATCAAGATTAATGATAGAACAAACTATGAGGAACCCAACTTCAAACCCCCTTGGTATAATGAGAATGACAAATGCGAATTTCACAAGATCAAGGGGCATACCACCAAAAATTGCATGAGGCTCAAAAACATCATGCAAGATTTAATCAAAAAAGGGGAGGTCGACATAGAACCTCATCCTAGAAATAAAGATTTAAAGATCTACAACCCCAACCATTCTAGGGAAAATGAAAATGGAAAAGGTCAAGATTACTGTAAAGAAAACTTCACCTATGGCGAACTCATAGGAAGCATCTCTCATGATGATTATACCGTCCATGTGATAACCATACTAGGTAGAGATCCTGAGTGTAATGTAACTACCCGAAGGAGGAGAGTAACAATCCAAGGGTCACCACCCCAAGTAAAAGCCACAAGTAAGCCATCTAGTGACTAAAACATTGTGGAACAACTAAAGAAAACTCTTGCCTTAATCTCCATCCTTGAGCTTTTGAAATTTTTTCCCACATAAGGAAATCTTGGAGAAAGCTCTTTTTGAAACATCAGTCCCAAACAACCTTAATGTTGATCAGTTTCAAGCCATGGTTGGAAATATCACATCTACCCACCATTTAGTCATTTCTTAGAAAGACCTTCCACAAAAATATTTCCACAATCAAGCTCTCTATTTAGAATTGGGTGTCCATAAACACAAAGTAAAGAGAATACTGATAGATAATGGTGTGGTACTGATAGATAATGGTGCAGGTCTAAACATTTGTACCTTAAAATTAGTGAGATAACTGGGATATTCTGATGATGTAATAGATAAGAATAAAATTATCACCATTAGATTTTATGATGATATGGAAAGAAATTCAGAGGGAATGATCAAACTTCCCATTCAGATAGAACTTGCAATAGTAGAGATAACATGTCAAGTACTAGATCTCGAGCTTCCATACAACCTTCTCTTGAGATGACCATGGATCCATGCCCTAAAATTAGTTCGTTCAACATTCCATCAGTGCTTGAAATTTCCATATAATGATAAGGAAGTGACCATATATGTCGACCTTGAACCTTTTCATTACTATGAAAAATTGGAGGAGAAGTAAAAAAATATTATTTAGATACCCAACAACGATATATCTTTCCACTCTCTTTCATACATGGACCCATCATCACTACCTTCATCCTCATTTGCATCTCCATCAACTGAGCAACCAAAATATGATCTCAAAATCCAAGTTCTTGACAAGGGCTATGGGGAATACCACTTCAACCAATCCTTTTGAATCAGAATGCTTCCCCTAACACTAAAAACTTATGGATAACCAAAAGAGATCAAACATGTGCAAGATGTTACAATGATAGTCAAACCCACCATTTTCACCAAGTGAGGAGACATGCAAGATGAAGTGTTCGAAGAAGACCTATCATCATGGATTTACAAAGAAGAAGGACAAGAAAAACCACTACCTCTCCTTCGTATTGATCAAAATAGTAAAGGGTATTAGATAGTAAAAAGCATGGGGTTCATTGGAAAAGGTGGCCTTGGTTTACATGGACAAGGAAGAAGAGAACCAGTTATTATAGAAAGGCACCTGAAGAGCCTTGGACTGGGTTATGGTTCATCTAACATGATTACCCCAATTACCAAAAGCACCTCTTATGAGGAAGGAGCTATTTAAACCATTGTTGAGACATCGAATAATTACGAACATCTAGACAACTACTTGTATATCCAAAACATGTTTGAAAACCTCAACGTAAATACCATCATTGCTAAATATACATATGATGATGACCATATTGAAATGGATTCCAATGAATATGAATGGGTTTCTTGTGACTCTAGTGAGTATAACCTAGACAACTTATGGAGCCTTGATAAAACCAAAATCCAAACCATAGCTACAACCTCCATAAGCTTTGTAGATACCAATGACAAAATACCCTTGATCTACCCATAGTTCATAGACTGGGACCAACAACACCATACACTTGTTTTGGACTCATTCCAAAATGATGAGGCTATTGTGGAGTTCATGGGACTCCAAACCAATATACCACGAGGAGATCATAAGGTAGGATTTGTGCTGGAGCTTGATCAAATGGCATATTTTGGGGGAGATATTTTGTCCTCTAATCATAAAAATAAACCAAAAAATTTAAAAATTAAAAAGAGGTCCCCTAAGGAAAACCATAATGTGGCTTTATCAGATCAAGAAAAGAGGAAAAAAGGACACATTTGAGGGTGAAAACCTCTCTGAGGCACCCAAAGATGGAGGATTCAATCTTCCCACCACAAAATATCAAGAAAAATCAGTGCTCTTAGTTGAAGACTCTGAACCTATCAATGTCAGCACAACAAAGACACCAAAAACAACATATCATGCAACATCATTGATCTTGAAGAAAAGATAAACTTCACAACATTCATCAATGAACGAAAAAATAAACTTTGCATGGACATATGTAGACATGCCAGGGATGGATCCAATATTAGTAATACATCACCTAACAGTGTTCCCTAGAGCTAAACCCATCCAACAAAAGCTATGAAAGATGCATCCAAAAATAGCATTATTGGTCAAAGTAGAACTTTAGAAATTACTAGATGTGGGATTCATCATACCCATTGACTATCCTAAATGGGTATCTAATCTTGTACCAGTATTAAAGCCCACTAAGGGCATAAGGATTTGGATATACTTTAGGGATCTCAACAAGGCATGTCCAAAGAATGACTTCCCTCTACCCAACATTGGCATGATTGTATATTTAACTATGGGGCATGAAATGTTGTCACTGATGGACAGTTTCTTTAGATATAATAAAATCAAGATATCCCCCAAATACCAACATAAAACAACTTTCACTTGTGCATGGGGAACCTTTTGCTGAAACATCATGCCATTTAGTCTAAAGAATGCAGGGGCAACCTAGCAATGAGAAATGACCACCATTTTCCATGTGTACCATAGAAAAAAGTATTTCTTACTTGATTTGGGAATAATTAATGATAAATTGGACTTAGTGAGGCCTTGATTCAGTGTTGTGAGGTGTTTTACACATCCACACTAGGTCTTGGACCCTTGCAAATTGAATACAAGGAATTTAATGATAAAGGTGTTGTAAAGTGTTGTAAAATAATTTCACACCTCTCTAGACTTAATGAATCCATTTTCCCTTAGTTCAATAATATAAAATGTATTTAATTGCATTATCACATCAATCTAGAAGGCTTGTAAACTAAAATTGATTTTAATCTAGTGTTGTAATGTGATTTACACATTCACATTAGATGTTGTGCGTTTCTAGGCTAAGTGGACCTCATTTTAGTGTTGTAAAGTGTATTTAATCACACTTTCACATTGAATTTTGTGTCCTTGGACTTATCCACCCTTTACATCATCATTAATAGGCCCCTATTTCCCCATATTGTGCATCTTAAGGCTTGAATTGACCAAATAATCAATCAAATCATCATATAAACCAAATTTATGCATTCCCCAACATCCTAGCTGGAAAATAGCCCCTATGGGACCCATTGACACTTTAGGTGAATGGTATCGGGTTATAATAACCCGGCCAAAATAACCCTGGATAGAATAACCTGACCAAAATAACCCAGGGACAAAATAACCCAGGGTCATAATAACCCATGGACAAAATAACCCGTGGTCAAAATAACCCATGGACAGAATAACCCATGGTCATTTTAGATCAAGCTGGTAATGATGAGAATCATTTTTTAATATTCACACATCGACAGATCTTATCTTACCAGTTGAATATACAATTACCAATAGAGGGGAAAAGTTTTTTTCATGACAATAATGATGAGAATCATTTTTTAATATTCACCACCGCATAGAACTTGCAATTACTGAAAGAATCTGAAAATTGGTTTAGTGATGGTACATTTAAAACCATGCCAAGTATTTTTCAACAGTTGTACAAGATTCTTGGCTTGAAAATTGATGCAATATTTCCATTCATTTATATTCTTATGAGCAACAAAACAAGAACCACTTATACACAAGTACTTGCAGAATTAAAAAAACTTCAACTTGATCTAAACCCAAAATCTATACTTACTGATTTGGAATTAGGTTTCATGGGAGCTATTTCTGAATTTTTTTCCAAATGCCACTATTTGGGGATGTTTTTTCCATTTCTCTCAATGCTTGTGGAGGAAAGTTCAAGAAGAAGGTCTACAAACACATTACAGTGCTGATGAAGTATTTGCATATGAGATCAAGAAACTTGCTACATTAGCTTTCGTGCCTCAGATGGACATAATTGATGCATTTGAAACACTTCAACAATCTTCTTATTATACAAAACATGAGGAGACCTTGCAACCTATAATTGATTATTTTGAAGACACATGGATTGGTAGACTAACCAGAAGAGGCAACAAACGATCACTCAAGTTTTCAATCACAATGTGGAATTGCTATTCAGCTACTCAAGATGATCTTTCCATAACCAATAATACTATTGAGGGATGGCATAGAGGATTTAGTGAATTGCTTCAAGTATTGCATAACTCAATCTGAAAATTCATCAAAGCAGTGAAAAAAGAATAGAGTCTCCAAGAGAATAGAATAGAGAAATATATGGTTGGATACACTGGGCAACCAAGTAGGAAAAAATACTGTGAACTCAAAGAAAGACTAAAAATATTTGTTGATGGTTATGACAACCATAACATTTTATATTATATAAGAGGCATCACTCATAATTTGACACTTTAATTGAAAATTTGAATAATAAAGTTTTTTAGCAACATACATGTAATTTATAAATTTTGTTTTCCTTTCTCTAGATTCTTATGGGATGTTTTGTCCATGGGGTTATTTGACCATGGGTTATTTTGGCTTGGGTTATTATTACCTGGGTTGTCCACTGGGTTATTGTGACCGGGTTATTATCCCAGGGTTATTTTGGCGGGTTATTATGTCCGTAACCTAGGTGAATGAGTCCCATCTAGGTGGGACTAATTTTCTCAAGATGGCGAATGAGTCCCATTTGGGCCATTTTTGACTTTTAAGCGGGAAAAATTAGGTTTTAAGTTTAATTTTCTTCAATGTCAGCCTTGGGGATCAAATTAATGGGTAAATTATGAGGATTGCCTATAAATACAAGCCTATAAACCCTAATTCATCATAAATTTAACCAATTCATTATTCATCCATCATTCATCATGTTCTCAAGTCAAGCAAGTTAGGGTTTTATCATTTCAAGTCATCAAGATAGATTTTTCAGACATTCAAGGGAAAATTATTCATATTGTTGCAACAATCCAAGATCTATCATCATGGAAAGGTAATAAGTCCTTCATTTCATGTTCATGCTTCATATTAATTCTTCATTTGGTTTAATTACCTAAAAAGGGGTTTGACTAAGGAAAACTCCCATGCCCTAACATCCAACATTTCTCTTTCTTTCTTTGTGTGTTTGCAGACTTAGGTACCATAAAGGCTTGGGAAATCACTAAAGAATAAGTTTCAAACTTGTTGAAGTCATCTCCACTTTGGAAAGGTCAAAACCTACCCAAAAATTCATCAACAGTGCTAAAAATCAAGGTTTCAGATCTGGACACTTGGAGGTGCAGATTGAGCAGACCGGGAGCTTCAGATTCCATTTTTGAGTTTTCAAAAAATCCAAAGTGGATTAATTCACCTAGAGTGGTGAATGAGTCCCACTATACTTGTTTCCTAGATATTTTTGTAGCTTTGGATACCCATTTGGCAAAAACGGGCCCCAATGTAGCTTTCCAGAACTAGGACTGATTCGCTCAAAATGGCGAATGAGTCCCACTAGGCCTAAAAATTAGCATCTTCAAAATTTTAGAGTCATTTCTAGTCCTTAGAAAGTTTATAGGTGCACACATTCAGTTTTATAGCTTTCTGTTTTGTTTTACTTACAATTTTATATCATTTTCTAGGTCTTTTTGCATATCACAATGTGTTTTCAAAAAACATGCATTTCTCTAGTTTCCATTTAATAATCAATATATTTTACCAAATTTTTGCATTTAGATCATCCTATTTAGACATATTTTATTCACATTCATTAATCTTGAGTGAACCACCTAGGTTTTTGGCCTATCTCTCTCCTTTTAGGTGAAAAACCCTAAGAGTGCAAGAGAAGTACATAGACCCTAAAATCTATAGTTCACCATGATATGTTGCATATCACTATGGAGGATTATGTGGATGACATATTAGCAAAATAAATCAAAAGAAAAGATAATCTGGATAACCTAGCCAAGGTATTTGATAGGTTAGAGGAATACAACCTACGACTCAATCCAAAGAAGTGCCTATTCAGAGTGACATCTAGAAAATTGTTAGGGTACATTCTGTCTAGAAGAGGCATCAAGTTGGATTCTTCCAAAGTCAAATATATATTAGAATTTCCTTGTCCAAAAATATTGAAGCAACTAAGAATTCTACAAGGTAAACTATAGTCCATCAGGAGATTCATCACACAGTTAGCAAACAAGTGCCATCCATTCACCCATTTGTTACATAAAGACATAACATTCAAATGGGATGACAAATGTGATCAGGATTTCCAATAGGTCAAGGATTATTTTCTCACTTCTCTAGTACTAATGCCTCCAATTCAAGATAGGGCAATGATCTTGTATGTATCTACAACACCAGTAGTGTTAGGAGCTCTGTTAGCGCAACTAGATGATAATAACAAGGAACGAGAAGTATATTACATCAGTTGAACACTGGTGGGATATGAATTAAACTATATGCCCATAGAAAGAGCATGTTTATCTGTAGTCTTTATGACACAAAATTTGAGACATTACATATTAAATAGGAAAGTAAAGTTGATATCCAAAGTGGATCCCTTAAATTATCTATTTACAAAGGCAACTCTAACAGGGAGAATCACTAAGTGGGTAATGGTACTTAGTGAATTTGATATAAAATACATTGAAAAAAAAGCTATAAAGGGACAAGTCATAGTGGATTAATTAGCAGATGCACCGATGGAAGATTATGATCAACCTCTAGTAACAAAAATTCCAGATGAAAGCATACTTTTAATCGACCAGTCTAGACATTGGACCTTGTAATTTGACAAGTCCCACACTTAACACGGATCATAGGATGTTATCCTATTTCTCACACCACAGGGAGATGGTATACCTAAGGCTTATAGGATTTCCTTCCATGTACCAACAACATTTCTGAATATGAAGCGCTGATCACTAGACTGAAGATGGCCATAGAATGGAGGATAAAAGAACTACAGGTCTATGGAGACTCTCAACTAGTAATAAGGTAGGTAGATGATGAGTACCAAACAAAGGATGACAAGCTAATGCCATACAAAAGAATGGTGGACAGTTTCAAATAGTACTTTGTCATCATCACATTTGAATAGGTTCCCAGAATCAACAATAGAGTAGTTGATGCTATGGAAATAATAGGTTCACTCAAAATTCCCCAAAACATTCCCAAATATGAATTCCTCATGGAGCAACTACTTATACTGGTATTTGATATCCTAGAATCAAAACTTTTTTGTGATGTTGTTGGTCTTAACTTTCCTTGGTACCAAGATATGTTTTCCTATATCCAACATGGTATCATACCCCCTGGCTCAATGATAAACCAAAAGAAAACCTTTGTTTGTAGAACATATCAATTCACAATCCTAGGAGTACCCTATATAGAAAAAGTATAGACAAAACATTACTTTGATGTCTTAACGTGGAAGAAGCACAAACCACTTTACAAGAAGTGCACAAAGGTATTTGTGGGTCTCATGCTAGTGGACCTAATCTAGTACAAAATTTGCTGAGAACATGGTATTATTGGCCCTCAATGGAGTAGGAATCCATTCATTACTCAAGGAAATGTCGCCAATGTCAACAACATAGTGATCTTGTTCATGCACTGACACAGGAGCTATGACCTATAAAAACATCATAGCCTTTCTTGTAGTGGTGACTAGAATTGATAGTTAAGATATCTCCCACTTCATTCAATGGGAGTAATTTCATTATCACCGTAACATAATACTTTTCAAAGTGGATAGAAGAAATTCTATTAACTTACATCACAAGGAAGAAAATATCCAAGTTCATCTTGAATTATTTGATCTACCGATATGGAATTCCCCATACTATCATAACAGACAATGTAACCCCATTTAAGAACCAATATTTTCATGATATTTGTTGAAAATTTTCTATCCAACATCGATTTCAATCTTTGTTAATGATGTAGAATGATTGGAATTTACCAGTAGCTAAACCTTATATGGGATTGATAGTTGCATTCGTACACCTACAAGTGCCACACCTTTTCCTTGGTCTATGGATATGAAGTGATCCTGCCTATCGAAGTCAAAATCCCATCACTGTGAGTATCCCTACAAGGAACAGTTATCAATGAGGAATATTTAGTGTCCAAACTTAATGAGCTAGAGCTTCTATATGAAAGATGTTTAAGTGTGTTAAACCATCTATAGGTTTATCATAATTAGCTCAAGCGAAGCTATAATAAGAATATCAAGAACATAAGATTTAAATTTGGTGACTTAGTACTAAAATAAAATCAAAAGATCCAACTAAATTAGGATGGGAAGGGGAAGTTTGAACCAAACTAGTTAGGTTCTTTCATCATAACAATAAGCTGTGGCTCAGAAACATATTAGTTGGATACTCCTAAAGGAGAACCTTTAGCCAAACCTCTAAATAACAACCACCTCAAAAGGTTTTATACTTGAGTGCATTAGAATATCCTAGGAAAAAAGGCTAAAAAAGAAAAAAAATTCAAAAATCAAGAAAAAATAGTAAAGAGAAATAAAAAATTCTTTAATTGAAAACCACCTTGTGGCACTTCTAAGACAGGTATCGTAGTGAAAACCTGGTAAACAGGTGCTATGTTTGAATAATAATTGCATCTCTATCTATCAACACTATCTAAAGCATCCACCCATCTGTCCCATAATAAAATGTGTATTCAACCATAGCTTGATAACTGATCATAATCTTCATCCATCTACCCTAATGAACATAATCTTGTCCCAAACTAGGGGAAACTCCTTGAAACTGGTAGTAGATTGGATCCTTGTACATCCCATCATTGTTGAAAAACTATAAAAAATCAACAAACATCTAGAAAAACAAGCAAAATCAAAACAAATTCAAAAACATCAAAATCCCCAAAACATTTTATGCTTTGAGTCAACACCAATCAAACTACATGGTCTCTGTGTGTATAACATAGGAAAGGATAATATTTGATAAACCCCAAGGCCCTAGGTCAGTCCCCTTAGGTATCTATCGTGGTATTCAGACTTAATAAAAAATCTAAAAACATCCAAAAAATTAGAAAAGTCAAAAACATACTCTTATCAAACAAGCAAACTATGAGCCTCTATGTGTACAATGTAGGCAAGT
>VDFB02305179.1:0-19463 GCA_007258455.2 Sequoia sempervirens | reverse complement strand
GATTCAGATGTTGTAATCTGGACAATGTTGTGAAAATTTCAGATGGAATTGGTCCCTGAAGCATATTCTCCCTCAGCGACAAGTAACGCAATCTTGTGCAGTTACTTAGAGACTTGGGAATTTCTCCCGAAAGCCAATTTCTTCTCAGTATCAATACTCTTAAATCCCGGGGACGACACAGTTTAGAAGGGACCCGCCCGGTTAGATGGTTCCAACCAATATTTATGGTTTTGAGCGCAGAGCAATTTGCCAACTCTTGTGGGATGACACCTGTCAAATTATTTGTATCGAGCATGAGTCGTTCCAAGTTGTGCAACGAACTCAGCTCTGCCGGTACGCTTCCACTCAAGAAATTATTCTCCAATCTGAGTTGCAGCAGATTTGTGCATTCATGCAAACTACATGGAATTGAACCTTGCAAATGATTTCCATTCAAGTTAAGGTACTGCAGCTTCTCTAATTATTTACCAAAGTGGCGGGGAATGGGGCCAGACAAATAATTATAAGAGAGGTCGAGAGTTGTTATGAAGGACATGTTGCCCATATGAGGGGGAATCTGGCCACTCAGCGCCTTGTATTTGAGAACCACACTCATAACCCGTTCTTTGTAATCACAGATTATTCCAGTCCAATTGCAAACATAATTTCCAGCTACCCAATTAGATAGAGAAAAAGTTGGATCTATTTTCACAGACATTTGTAACTGGAGCAAAGCTTGTGCATCAATTTGCTTCTGAAGTTGGGAATCATTGAATGAAACTGTGAGCAACACAAAAGTAAAGAAGAGGGGGAAGAAGATGAACCAACCTTCACAATTTACGCGCTCCTGCAATCCCGTCGTCATGTCTGATAGTGCGAATTGAAATGAAATAATCCGGTTTTTGGAGTTGGCGAGGTGTAATAGTTGAAGAGAAAAATATGAAATAGGGAGGACTTATACTGAATTTTACCGTGGGGACTCGCTCAAGAAAAAGTTGGGAAGATGTCCGCGATGACTGTGCCACACTGTATGATATTCGGCTCAAAGTTAAATAATTCTTCTTTTCCAAAAGCAAATAGTTAAATTATTCTTCAAAAACCATAAAAGTGTACGAAAGCACCACCGATCATGCACAGAAAGGGAAGCCATTGGAATAAAATAATAGATCTGAGGGAGGTCGGAGGAAGATAGTTGCCGCGTATAAAAAGGGAAGCCGTAACAAAATAATAGATCTGAGGGCTTTTTCAAAAAAGTTTAATAAAGAAGTTTGATACGTAAAGCCGCTGCCAATGAACACAAAAAGGAGATTAAAGTTTTTAAAAACCATTCTCAGCCACCGAAGTACAAGTTGTATGTGAGAAGAGGGATCACTGAAACAGAAAACTAATATTGCAAGTTTTTAAAAGTCGTCTAGCAAAGCCATTCTATGTACCCGCTCAAGTAAAAGTTTTGAAGATAAGGGCAATATTTCGACCACTCTGCGCTGGGATTCTGCTTTAAGTTAAATCATTCTATTTTGTCAAGACTAATTAGTTAAATCATTCTTCTTTATCAACACTAATTATTTAAATCATTCTCCACTCGTAAGAGATGCGTGTTGTATCATCCACCTAACAATACCATACAGGATTATACAGCTAGTCTAATTAATATATTTAATAATAACTAGCAGCAACATCAATACGTGTCTGTGGGATATTGATTGGAACATCTATATGAACAAAGAATATATATACAATATATCTCTGTATATATACGGCAAGGAAGGTGGTTGTTACATGGATCTTGTCTATGGGTAATTTATAATGAAACCCCACAAGAAGCTAACAAAGGAAATGATATATCACATTAGTTTATTAAACATCTATCAATAATATAACTTTAATCGTTGCAACAATCTATAGAAAAGAATTTAAGGAATAAATTTGAATTTGATCAAATTGTAGAATTTATAGATAAGATTTAAATAAATTGAAATAGAGAAATATAAATATTAAAAAAAAAAATATTCTTTATTTAAGATCTGGTGTATTTGTTTATTTTGATTATTTTTAGTAGTTAAGATAATACAACAATAAATTAGGGCTTGGTATTGGATTAGTGATGAGGGATTAGTCAATAATAGATGATGCAATTTTCAAGATTTGAGATTAAGTGTAGCATCATAGCTAGATCATGAAAAATATATATATTTTCTTTTTATTTGATAGATTAAAGTTAAATTACTATTTTGATTGTTAAATTTACAAATAAACTTTTCAATTTAATCTCTAAGATCTTGTGTTATTTGGTTTGTCAAGTAACCAAAATTTGAATTAAGAGATTTAGATACCACACTAACTTTTGTTTCTTGATCTTCATTATTAGAATATTCTATTATTTGGACTTCTAGTTGGTCTTCAATTTAACTCATAGTTTAGGTGTCACTTGCACTCACTAGTTTCCTTCAATTTTAATTTAATTGAAGGCCTTAATTAGATAATTTTTTTACCCAAATGGATCTTTAACATGTTTAACAACTCTCTAAGTTCATATTCCTCATACTAAGGACAATAATTCATACTTGATATTTGATTTAATTTTATTTACCCTTTTATAAAATATATGCTATCCTAAGCAAGGTTAACCATTGAGATGCATGATTAAACAAAAAAGTTAGGGTCAAATAGGGCATAAAAAATATGAATTAAAAATTTGTTGGAAAAACTAGATATCCATTTTCAAGTAAATGCATTTTAAAAACAAAACCCATTTAGATTACGAGTTTTTAAAAATTATAACTATTGTTTTTTATATAGTCAAGCCCATTCCATTCTTTAATTAGATTGCAAATGTACATTTAAGTTTGGCGAGTGACTAGATACTCATTTATTTATCTAAGATTGTATTTTATGATTTTTTATTTATTGCAAGTATAATTTTCATATCATAAAATTATAATCAATTTTAATTGAAAATATAAAACCAATATAAAGCTTCCTCAATATTATAGATTAAAAATATTATATTCTTCTTGAAAATATAGAAATAATATTTTAAAATATTCTTAATACTATTAATTAACAACTTCAAATTTTTATATTATAAGAATTAAAAATTTAAATGTATTTGAAACTAAATCAATTATCAATTTTCTCTAAATGTTTCTTTTCAATATGAATCATCTATCTCTTTACATATTCTAGTTGTAAAATATGACCACACTTTCCTATGCCCTCAACCCACATCATTTCTATATAATGTTCTCTATTCAAAGAAAATATTTACAACTTGTATTTAGATACAAAATGTTTAATATAAATATGAAAAAAATCAAAATTAACATAAACTAAAAAAAAATTAGTGAAAAGGTCATTATTCATTTCAAATTAAATTAACAAAAAAAAAATTAATTATTTATATATTTATGAATAAATAAAATTACATTGGGGTTGGGGCCCTAGCTCGATTGGCTAAATCTTTCCTGTTGCAGGAGGTTGGTCACGGGGTCTAGTCTCCCCCACCCCCGTGGTACCAGAGGACGTGTCGCACCAGCGCCGCCGGTCACGTTAAAAAGTTTACCAGGCACACTGCAATTTAATTAAAATAAAATAACATTATAATAATTATGTTCAAAAATAATTATATTAGAAAATAACAAGAAAAATTATAATAAAATAATTGAATAATATATTTTTTAAATAAATTTGATGGCATATACATCATATATATTATTTAAATAAATAAATTATAATAAAAAATATTAGTAATATTAATAATTTGAAAACTTTTTAAAAATAAAATAAAAATTATATTATAATTTGTAAAATAAAAATAATTAAAAAACTAAACATTAAAAATATTATTTCAAATTTTGGATGGAGATTATTAAAAAACTATATTTATTAAAAACATATTAATTCCACAAAAGTTCAATCATAAATTGTAAATATTAAAAACAATAATAAAAATATATAAATGGCTACTAGGGTATATAAAAGTTTGAAAAAAATCCTTCTACCTAGAAAACAAATATGCATAAAATAGTTTTAAATTCTCTTTTAATGGAGATTATAGATTAAGGATCTTAAATAACTCAATCGGTTTCCCTTTAATTGGTGGATAAAGATGATGTGCCGCTATTTGGATGGCCTAATCCATTGCATGGTGTTAACAGACTTTGCACTAGTGGATGCCCTTCTAAATTACCATATGTTGTGCCATACATAATCCTTTCAAGTATTCCCTCCATCTCTCTCATTGTTGGCCTTTCCCCTAGACTATATCACATGCATTGGAGCCCCACTCCAACCAAACTACTTATCCAACTGCCCTGCTATGTGGATTTAATGGAACCCTCCACACACAACTAATCACCTAGCATTCTCTATCCAAAATCTTATCTAGTGCTTCAGGAAATGTTGTTCTCAGCGAATTGGGCAAAGTTTTGCTTCCAGTGAACCTATCATCAATAGGCCTCTTTCTTGTCACCATTTCAAGTATGATCACTCCAAAATTGTAAACATCAATCTTGATCATGACTTCTCCACCCAATCCATATTCTACAATAGTTCAAAAAATTACATTGTTCTTATTAAGAATACATCCAATTGTAACTAATCAAGTGGAAAAAGCAAAGATAAACATACAAAATTCTAGCACAAATTTAGACTTCCATGTTTCAACTCTAGCAAGTTCAATATGATATGTAATGATAAAAATATATAATCTTGTGCCAAAGATTTAGATTTCTGAAATTTCTTTTTTCTTAACTAGGATCTCATGGATTTTGAAACATCCCATCTTGCAACTTTCATCGAAGTTCATTTATTTTTTAAGGTTCAATTTTTTATGCCCAAATTTGAGAATTTTTTTAATAGTAAATATATTTTTTTGGAGGAAATTAATTAATGTTAGGTGGAAATTGAAAAGGGATTTTTTTTTTTTTGGGTGAGAGTAGGAGTTGGAACAACAACAACAACAATATATAGATAAGAATAGAGTCATAGCTCCATAAATCATACACAAACTAGTAGCAAAAACTTCAAAAAGAGTGTATACAATAGTTCAAGAGAGATCACACATTAGAACTCTAGAAATAGTCTAAATAACAACTCCAAAAAAGTGTACAAACCAAATCTAGAAAGAGAATACATAATAACTCCAGAGAGAGCTCACACAAAAATATAGAGAGAGCATACACAACAACAAGCTAAGATTTTTTTAATTTTTACAAATATTTTTTACATTTTTTTGATAGAAATAATTTAAATTATATTCTTTGAGTTTAAAAGAGTTGTCTCCTCTTGTAGTCTCTTTGGTCTTGTTTGTAATTTTTTTCAACATATTAGTTGTTTGTAAGTTTTTTCAACATATTAGTATTAGAGTAGTAGTCTCTATATCTTTTTTCTAACAAAGTAGTATCAAAGAAGTAGTCTTGGTATTTATTTTCCAAGAAATAAATGTTCCATAGACTCACAAGTATGAGGATAATACATAGGAGTATGGGAACTATGAAATCATTTATTTTCCTAGTTATACAACCATATACGTATGTATAAATAGCCCTACATTACAACGAAAAATAAAAAAATAAAGAAATTGCAGTTCAAAGATAATGTGAGTTAATTATAAAATTAATGGATTATGAATTTTATTTTAATATTGAAAAGTGCCTATGTGTTTGTGAGTATTGATAATGTACTAACATAATCCATCTTGGCTATTAATAGTCCCATCTATTTAGCATTTTTCTTTTGCAAATTGATATTTGATGTTAAATAGAGATAATTATGATAATATAATATTGCAATTATTCACACACCTCTTTTATAGACATGAAAAAGTTGAAGTATCACCAATAGATATCTTTCCCATATTCAAAACCTAAAAAATATAGCCTTAAATATTATAGTCTAGAAGGTCTATGAGGCACGATACAATCATTGATAATGCATGGATAACGAATGAATATCAGAGGACATAGTTCTCTACAAATAAGGGAAACAAATATTAAGATCATATTTTCTTTATTCTCATAAATCATACCAATAAATCTCTTAAGACACCAAAATAGTACATACAAGATATCATCAACAAAATTTATAAAATATGACTAGATAATATATTATTGAAGTACCAAATACAACATTAGCCACTAAGCCTCCCATGCGAATATCCACCCCATGTGAATATTTTACAAATTTATTGAATGTAGAACAAAGATGAATACAAATTGTGAAAGCATTGGTAAAACATGAGAGTTGATTGACAATACATCAAATAAATATGGTATCACTAAATGTGTAAGCCATTATTCTATAAAATCAAAGTAAATGGAATTTATAAATTAGATTAAACAAAAGCAAAAATAGAGAAAATGTAAATTTTTTGGTCCAAATAACTAAAAAGAACCTTCACTTTAACCCCACTAAGCTATAAATAGATATTTTTCAATTATATATATCCCATTTTCTATATATCAATTTTCTATTATTTTCACTTTCATCTATATTACAAGCTAGTATAATATGTAAAAAATTGGGTTATAGGGCACCACTTGAGGTTTGTTAAAATAAAACATTCAAAAAATACCTTTTTTCTTTAAATATCTCATCATATGTAGGTGATGTCACCTTTTGTTGAAGGTTATATGTAAGACACGATATTGTGGGATCACCCTATTGGCCAAATTTTGTTTGAGTGTTGAATATGTTTACAAGTTAGTCATAGAAAAAATTGAAGTAAAATAAATATTCATATATTTATGCCTAGTAATTTCCCATGAACACAATTAGATGATATTTCTAGCTATTAAAATATCAATAAACTTGATTCTATAATCACTAGGTGACAAAAAATGTTAATATGGAATTGTAGAGGTAAAAATACATAACATTTTTCTTCTTCACTTCACACTCACTTTTATAAACATGATTTGTGGCCATCTTTTCAACCTCTTAAAAACACCATTCCATCCCCAAGTCCATGCTTAAAACTATAATATCACAAAATTGCACCTAGGGGCAATTCCATATTTTTGGCATATTTGCCTAGCATTTATGATGCCTTGGAATATTAATGAAAAAATCCCATGAGTCAAAATTTTGTGATTTTGACTCCATGCAGACTTGTGGCTGATTAACAAAAGCTTGATGACACGTTTCTCGAGAATCTAGGCTTTGGACGCAAGCGCGACACACAAAAGTTCGTGTGACGCACTAGCATCCTAGTAGTTTTCTGAGTTTGAAATGAAGAATCTGGAATATTGACCCTTGAGACACATGTCCTAGTAGTTACATTCTAAAACTAATGGCTCTTTTTTTCCCTTGCAAGCGTTAAAAACCTCTTTTTGGCTCTCATTTGGAGGTTGGAAGACATCACTCTATCTTTCTTGTTATTTGCTCCAACTTTGAGATCTCCTCATCTTTGATAGCAGTGCTCTCACAAGCGAAGCCATACCAAAATGAGGTCCTCCCAGCAGCAATAGAAGCTCTCAAGAAATTACTCAACGGTTTGTCTGTGTGCTCCAGAGAGGGTCTAGGCCCATGGGTAATGTTAGAGTAATAAGTTATTATGCTTAATTAATTATATCATATTGATTAATTAATTAAGTCACTTATTCCTTTAGTTACTTTGCTTAAACTTTAGGCACATTAATAATGCAATTAATTATTAAATGTGCACATCTAGGGTTTCATTTAGGTTTCCCTTTGATCTCCTCTTGGCAAGGATTGATCCCCTTTGTACAATTTGATTCTCTCTTAATGCATTTTTGCCTTTGAGGCTTTACAGTAACATCTTCTTTGGTTCTCGCATGTCTTTGCATGATGTATCCCTTTGCATACGTGTGATCTTGGTTTCTAATATGGTATCAGGCTCCAAACCTGCAGCTGCCTGTTCGTGATTTGAAGATATGGCCTTTCAATGAGTTTCTAATGCAAGGGTTTCTATAGGCATCTTTTTTGCAAGATCTGGGGGTAGCCAATTTTTTGGGACACTTTGGGCTCAAACCGATAATCACATCACCGCTCATAAAGAGTCTAAACCCTAAGAGATCCGGACCGCGGAACTACCAAACTGAGAAATTTGATTCCCCTCGAGGCAATTTTTGGCTCCGTGATGGTCTTGTTCATTGGCTCCCAGACGTTAGATCGAGGTAATTCACAAAATCTCATTTTTTCTACACTATAAAAATTTTAGATTTTTTAATGTAAATCTTTTTTTAAAAAAAACAAGTTTAAAAAAATTTAAAAGTGCTTTTACTGTTTTTAAAAAGTAGTTGGTACATAATTACTCCATGCAGTAATCATGTGTCCCAGACTGCTAGAGTAATCTCTATAGGGAAGGTACCCATGCACCCCTCCGCCTATTATTGGTCTCATTAATTTTATTAATTTTTTAAAACAAAATTAAATTTGTAAATTTTATTATTATTTTTTAAGAAAAGTAAAAAAAACAATTTTCAAAATAAGCCCACTTGTGCAAATCCGCTGACGGCCATTTGGCTGTCAAATTTAGGCCCGGATTTTTGCTGCGACGACCGTATGACCGTCAAATTTAATGCCGCACTGGTTATTTTTCCCCCTTTGGAGCTGTTTTTTTTCCAGAGGGTCAGGAACTTTAAGTATATGGTATCAAATCGGCAAACGAGATATCACTGGAAAGCTTGGTCTCCTCGGTGACCCTCGATTTGGTGTAGTTTATTTCTATAGTATTTTTTTACTGCATTACTATGCTTTAAGTCGATGTACTTTTAAGGCTTCCCAAGCTCATAACTTCTTTTAAGTATGATTCCATTTTCGCTATCTCTTTGGCGGGCGCTTTGGAAAGGTATTGAGGAGCTCTATGTTTCTGTCCATGCACTTTTTCTGTATCCATCCTAGGTTTATCAGTTAGTCCAGATTTGGCCTGATGGGTTGTTTGGTGATTACTTGGATGTTTTGGTAGTTGGGAGAGTGCACTTGCATCTTGTGACTTTGTTTTCAGTAATACCACCAACAATTGCTTGTTGCTTCATAGATTCTAGAGTTGTTCCCGTTTGGATTTTTCAAGTGTTCCGTAGCATCGGGTTTGCTGTTGCTTTATCATGATTCCTTGAGTCAATCAGTGACTCTCATCCGGTTTCAGTAGTAAACAGAAGAATCTTTCCTTGTTTGCAGTATCAGGTTCCAGTGTTACTCTACAGAGTTCTTCTAGTGCTTCTTTGCAGCATGACATCTCATTGTAAGGGGGGTTTTGTCCCACTGGGTTTTTCCTTCTCTTACTCATTCTTGCATTTGTAAATGGGTACCTGATCAGGCCTAGTTGTCGGGACCCATCTTTGCTTTCATGCATCTTATTCTAGTGTTTTAGCTTCTTCCTAAGTTCCTATCTTGTAAGAGGGGTGTGTGTTAGAGTATTGTTATTATGCTTAATTAATTATATCATATTGATTAATTAATTAAGTCACTTATTCCTTTAGTTACTTAAGCTAAACTTAGGCACATTAATAATTAATTAATTATTAAGTGTGCACACTAGGGTTTCATTTAGGGTTTCTTGATCTCCTTCATAAGGATTGATCTCTTTGTAATAATTTGATTTACAGAACATCTTCTTTGGTTTTGCATGTCTTTTGCATGTGACAGGTATCCCTTTGCATGCAGGTGATCTTGGTTTTCTAACAGGTAACACTCTCTCTCTCTTTCATTTTCCTTTCATATTTGTCCTTCACTATCTTGCGGTGTGGGTTCTACTCCTAAGCGGGTTTTTCTTTCACCATACGCTTCTTGTGGTGTGGGTTCTATTCCTGAGCTATTTTTTCTTTCACCAGACACTTTGTTTACTTCTTTAGCATTCCTTTCCAACTTAGCTGTCTATGGAGGTGGGAACACCAAAACTGGGTCTGACTAAGGCAGGCCCCTACATAACAACCCAACAAATTTCCTCTCGTTCTTTTGTGTGTAGGTCATGAAAAGGAATTTGGAGTGAAGATTTAAATTTCCAAAGAAGGGTAAGCTTTCTCCAAGCATCCTTGTGTTCATTTCAGTTTCTAGTTTTTTGATTAGTTATATAGTTTAGTACACCTTACCCCTAGGCTTAGAAGTAAAGTTTATTTCTGTCCGTTTGAGTTCCTGAGTTCTCTATTGCTTAGGATGCTAGCACGCCCTTTAGATGACAATGCACCATGCTAGTGTCTTGGAACTGCACTAATATCTTTTGGTAGAGGGCTCCCTCTTTTGAGACAAAAATCTCCTAGTTTTGCTCTCTCTGGGTCTCTAGTAGTTCTTCCTGAAGTATAACTGAATTTTAGTTCTTTATCATTCTGTTAATTTGTTATTCTGAGGTGTATAAGGGCAGTTCATTCCCTGGTGATCCCTCGAGAAAGGAGAGACCCGTGTGCAACGAATCCATCTTATATCACATTTTGGTGAACCTGAAGTGAACACTAGATCTTTCTTCACGATGTTGCATGAATTTTCTGAGGAAGATTTTGATATGTTGGAGGACGCTCTAGATGAATTCTTAGAAGTTCTCTCCCCTATCCACAAATCTCTCGAACAAGTCCCCTCTCCATAGGCTGAGGAATCATTAAATATGGTAGTGGTCTCTGTAGATCCTCCAAGCCCTAAGAAACCTACCATTTACTTGACCCCGACTGACTCCTCTGTCTATGGTATTTCATGTCATAGTGATTCATCGAACTTATACTCAAGGTTCGTAAAAGCTACAGACTCTACATCTTATAATGCTATCAGACACACATATCCTACAAGGAGTAATAAACAAAACCTGAATCAACAACTTCTATTCCTACATCACAACCATCTGTTCCTACTTCTTTACCACCTTCTCAACCAAGCCTTCCTTCAACACCTAAACCCGCGATCAAAGCACTAGGTGATTATGATCTTGTTGAGAAAATTCACATTACTCTGACTAAGATATCGCTTTGGGACTTGCTCTAGACCGCTTCGATTTATCAGGAGATGCTTTAGGAAGCTTTACAAAATATTCTCTTTCCTGCCTCTACTAGGCCCATTGATGTTAATGCACTATTGGGTCATATTCATGTGGATTCACCGAATATCACATTCCACCCACAAGAACTCCCACCTATAGATGTGTAGAAGCAAGCATAGCCTTTGATGGGTTAAGCCACAATAGTGGTTTACAAATTTTTTGAGGAAGGAAATTTTATTTCTTGTTTTTCCACAATGTCAAGGGGTTCGGTTGAACTTTATGGTTCGACCGAACCAGTTTAAGTGTTCGACCGAACCTATTGGTTCGATCGAACAATAGGTTTGATCGAACCCCCAAGCATATGAATAAAAAAAAATATTTTATAGGGTTCGCTCGAATGGATGTTCGAGCGAACCCCTTGACATAGGGCATAAAAAATAAAAACAAACTGTCACTGTTGCATTCTACGTATTCTGTGTTCAAACTGTGTATGTAGCGAACAACAAATCCAAACGTGAATGTAGCGAACCAGACGGGAAAAACATGCATCAACCCAACCTCCATAACCACAGTTCATCAACTTGACCTCCATAGCTCACAAGTTGGTTAAATTCAAATTTCATAGATTTCAAAACACATTTGTTTGAGAAATTTTTAAACCCTAAATGCGAAATGTTTCAAATTTGTAGATTTCAAATTGCATTTCTTTGTTTGAAATTGCATTTGCTTGAAATTTTCTAAAGCATTTTCAACAATCACTATTTCTATCATGCTTTGATGAATGTTCATACCCTATTCCAAAGCTCCAATTTTGGCATGGGCAGGGAGTGTTGAATAAATGGCGTTGCATTGGTTGAAATATTTTACAAACCCATTTCGAAACTCTGTCAAAAAATTAACATGCCTTGTCTATGCTTCCACATTTTGCATACATTTCTACTAGGGCACCTCCAATTGCATTTTCTTTAATGTTTCTAAAGCCTTACTTGAACATAAAACATTTATTTGAGGAATTATATCAAACAGTTCATGGTAATTTTTTTTGGTTATATTTGTTATTAAAATTATTGTTGATAACCATATATATTTATAATTTTGTATAGGATGGATTATTTTTTTCAACCCACCATAATGAATTATTGGTAAATAAAAATGTGAACCATAATAGTGACTATTTCCATCATTGAGGTTGATAAGTTATGCTAATGATTGTGGTATGGAAGTATAAATAAGAATATGATCCCTAATTGGTAAGATTTATTAATGCACAAGTTCCTCTCTAATGAGTATAATTTTTTTGAGGGATTTGAAACAATTAATCTAGAACCATTGATTAGAGCTAAACATATTATATTACACTCTAACAAAACTTCAATTGGAACTTAGGTAATCTAGACTATTTATAAAAATGGGGAATTATAGTTATTCCCCTACAAGTTTTTATATTGGTAAATCCTTGCAATGAGTGTTATAGTTATCAATATGAAATTATAAATTGGTAAAAGGTATAAAGTGGTAATCAATTAGAATTAAAATGAAAACATTGGTGAAGGTTTATCTAATTATCTTTTATATATAGGACCTTTAGAAAAATGGGCCTCATTCATGGTGGATATGACACCAACAAAGAAAGCTAGGGAGCATGGTGATAATGATGTGAAAATGTCATACCTAGAGCTATGAAGTAGAATTAATATATTTTATATCTTAAAATCTTAATATAATTAGGTGATTCTTACTATTTTGTATCACCTTAGATAGTTTAGAAATTCAACTTAAAATCTAAATCCTTGTTAAAAGAGGTAGTGTTGAGTTGTGTACATGTCCCAACTTAGATATTTTATAAATGATACCATTCTAAAATTATAACTTAGGGTGCATACAATGGAAACTTGGATAAAATTCTTCATATTTTTCCTTTGAGTCTTATGACATTACTCCAAAAATGGTTGGTTCTAAATGTATGAATCGAAGAATAAATTTAGAGGAAAGAAACTAGATTGTTTGAATGAAATGTATAATAAAATAGTTCCATTAGGATTAGAAGGAATGAAGGTATTATTAAATTTTCTATTTTACAACTCAAAAGAGAATAAAGAAAAGGGTGTGCATTGTTTGTTGTTAACTTTTATTTAGTAAAAGTGAATGAGAACCATTCAAATGAAAATAAACCTCCATTACAAAAGTCTTAGGATGTCTTTCCTAGAATGAACTCCTCATGTTTCCTCCTAAATGGGTGTTTTATTTTTTAATAGAGTTCATGCATGAATTAGCCCCTATATCTAGAGATACCTATCAAACAAACACTTCATATTTGCATGAATTAAAGGATTTCCCCAATGACATTTTAAAGAAAGGATTTATATGTTCTAGTGTCTTGTCATGTGATGATCCAACTATTTTTATGAAAAAGAAATATTTAAGACACTTTTCCAAGTTGTCTTGATTATGTACATGTTCAATAAATAAACAATTAACATTAATATCCACCACCTAAAATAGATGACTTATTTTACTAATTGAGAGGGGTGGCCATATTTTAAAAAATAGGTCTAATATTCAATTAAAATTAGCAAAGAATAAAGGAGGAATACATTCATAAAACTACATTTAGAATTAGGTATAGGACATCAAAATTATATGTTTGAGGCAATGCATATAAGACACCCATATACAAAATAGTACAAAAGAAAGAGAAAAAATGTAAAGAATGCACTTGTAACCTATACTTGCTCGAGCATTAAAATTTTGAAATTAAACATAAAGAATAATAGGATTTATAAATTAAATACATGAGGCTATTATATAATATCAAAAAATACTATTTTAAAGTTTAAATTTTGATTTTAACTTTAGGGTAAATACTTTTGGTTGAATTTATGAATTAGAAATAGAAATTTTGAAAGGGCCCCACCCTTTTACAAAGACCAATAAAGAGACAAAAAATGATCAATCATATTGGCATGGAACAACAACAAGAAAAATATAGTTGTAAGTTAGAAAAATAACATCCAATTAGAAATACTCCACCAATAGTGGCAATGTATCTAATAAAGAGGGTTGTTTTCCCAAAAAAATTAGTATCTATCATTGAACACAACTTGAATCCAAAATTCTTCAAGGAACTATATCTTATTGTCAACCTTATCCTTTTCAATGAATGAACCTAGTTCCTTTGCAATGGAGTTTCAATCTTTAGTTTCCAAACTTGAGACCAAAGGGTTCCTATATTCTTCTAAACTTGAACCTTCTTCATATTTTTAAATTATTAGAAGGAATATCAAGAGGTGAATGTTGCAATTCAAGAGAATGGTAGAGGCAATGAACTCCAACTAATCCATTTGTAACATGATTCTTGTCTCTACCAATCTCCTCTAAATTTCTCTTGACAAGACCTTCTAAATTAGTCATGTCTACAAGAGGACCAACCACCCCTCGATTATGCCCAAACAGAGCTTCAACCAAATCCTAAGGTAAACAGGGCTCCATCTCATCCTTATGCATTTTGTTCAACCTTGCCTTCCTCTAAAATTCCTACACCTATAAAATACATAGCCATACATGACAACATGGTGAAAAACACAAGAAAATCCTATAGTACACATGCTGAACCCAAATAAACTTCAAATTCAAAAATAATTTAACGACAAGTATAAATAGCTCTGATGGTGAAACTCTTGGCATAAAAATATGATAAATGTGTGATTATTTTTCTTCTAATATAAATTTTATGTGCTTGGCTATATAATTGAGGATGATTCTAATTACAATGTAACATGATAAAAATTTAGTATGTATGAAAGAAATATTTTCGAGACATCAAGCTACCATTCTACATTTAACTCTCATGGAAATAAGAATATTATTTTATTTTAACTAAAGAAATTGTGTGTACTCTATCTTGAAAATTACTAATTAATTTTGAATTATATACTTATAATTTAAAATAAGAGCATCCTTTGTAACATGGAATAGATAGGTTAATTAATGAAATAAAATATGTTTTTATATTAAGAAAAATTTACAAATATATGGAACTCTTACATTGAGAAATTGACTAAGACAACTCTGTATGAGAATTAAGACATGCTCGAATAATAATTTATACACCTTCTTTCAATAAAACATTAGAAATTAATTCTTGGCTCATATTGTATAATCACACTAGAAAAAAACAATGGAAGATTGAGAGTCTCAACTAAGAATTCCACCTTATAGATAACATTCATACTAGAAGCCAACAACTAAAGACCAAATTTCAAAAATAAATTTCATGTGTTATATATCATGCCTTTGAGGGGCCTACAAGTACCATGAGCCTTTTTAAATCCTTCTCAATCTAAATGCATCCATTCCAAGACCATTGGGAGGTGGGTACCTCAAGTTCCTTAATTTCTTGTAGGAATTTAATCAAGAGTAGGACATTGTGACTTTGGCATGTAAATTTAAATCTAAATGTGCATCCAAAAAATAAAAATTCAATAACTAAATTTTATTCAAAAAGTGGCCCACCATCTATGGCCTTCTATAAACTTCTCGAAGATGTCATTCCCATAAATGATAAATTAAAATTTAAGTTATGACTTCACCAAAATGACATGAAATTATCTTTCTAATCTATGTCATTTTTGCATAAATCTCTCAAAGAAATTTTTAACTAATTTTAAACACTCAAACAAATACATATATATATATATATGAATATATACTTCATTTATAAATTCTTGGAATATATCTTGATCCATCACAATTACATTCTTAGACATCATGGATAATATTTTTGATGTATTCACAAAGCCACCTAGGGCCCCAGTATAAACTCTTGAGAGGCTAATACCAACATGCTATCTAATGGTGTAAAATGGAGGGGATTAGGAGTAAGCTCATATATACTCCATATTTATTTTCAATCCAATATATTGGTCAGAGAGGGTTGTATTTGAATAGAAGGGAGTGGGAAGATAAGGTATGGGCTAAAATATGACTCACCATCTTCTGTATTCTTAGGATTTTGTTTTATCAAAATATCCTTTGTCGATCCTAACCATCTTTGTCAACTTTCAAATCGGCCCATGAAATCCCTCTCTCTTGAAATATCTAATATGTGAAACATAAATTAAGGAGGTGAAGATAAAAATAATCCTTGACATAGCTTTTTGTATCAAAGGATAATATGGTTCTATAATTTTAAAGTATTTCCAATTTTGAAATCTAAATACAATCAATAATCTATTTAATCGAGAAATAATCATAATTTTAAGGAAACCATAAATTACTTGAATCTTTTTAAGGTCTAGATCATTAGATTCTACTTACTCTAACTTAAATTTAAAAAACAACATTAAAGTCCACAAAACAAATTTCAAAGACATAATAAATTATTACAATATTATTTAAAAATCTAATTGTAATGAACATGTTATAGTAATAAATATTCAAATTTTAAATCTATGAAAATATATAACCAAATGATCCTTAGTTTTTATATATCATTTGTGATGAGAATGTTGAATATTATAATTTTTTAGGCCAATCTTTAGGCACTAATTCACCATTCTTAAAATGATCCTTAGTTTATTCATTTTTTTTTTCATGATTATAATTTTTTACAATTTCTATTAAACTAAACTCAAAATAATGGTATAGATTAAGATTCTTGTCTTTATCCTACATTTGGGTCATGTTTGATTCTAGATTTATTATCATAATTAGAAGTTGTATAAATTGTTAAATTATATATTTTTTAACATATATAAAATGTATGGTTGGATTAGTGAGATATTTATAACAAGTACATGCAATATGAAGTCAAACTTTATTAGATTTGATTCTTAATAAATTAGTTTTAATGATTCAATTTATAGCTTTATGCAATCTATAAGTTTAAATAGTTTGATGGTATCTAAACTTTATACATATAAAAATATGATAAATGTGTGATTATTTTGCTTTCCAATCTATAATTTTTTGATGTTGTTGGCTATATAATTGAGATGATTCACTCATAATGTAATGATAAAATTCAACCTCATATGGAGGATTTTATATTATCTTCCATTAAATTCATCCTCTTTATGAGATTCTTATGGAATATTGATATTCTAGTGTGAATTCTTAATTTTAGACATATCTTAACTAGATAAATTTAGGTTCAATGAAGGCAATAGAACTTTTTTTTCACTTACATAATCCTATTTTGAAGTTCATTTATGTTAACAACTATTAAATTAGATATTTTTATCCCTAATTATTTTCAAATAATTTTACACTAATCTTTGTTTTCTTATTCTTTCTTTCATTGTTTCATTTAAAATTTGAACCATTTAAGGATGCTATGTTATAGATTATAGTTGTCTTCCAATTCTTTTTAAATTTTTCAGCCCTCTCATGGTCTAAATAATTTTACATTCAACAACCATGTCTAAAGTACATTATATACCCAACCTCTTCCCCTATTTAACACACTCATAAACCTTGTTACTAATCTCATTCAAAGAGGTGGAACAACCAATCTTAGAGGGATCCTCATCCATAGGAGAGAGAAGGGAGCCATCAATCTAGGCTCTAGTAGTATTCTAAAAATAGTAGAACTAGAAGCTAGAATCCTAACAATGACAACCAAGTTGGATAATACACAAGTTTTCCTTTTCAAGGGATTGTGGAACACTTATTGGATGGGTATTATTTCCCCTTCACCACATTTTGATTAGGATTAAGAATTGAAATAATAAAATTCTCAAATTGGTATAAGAAAAAAATAAGCCCTTAGTGGAGGGGAGCTCATTTTTTTCTCATGTGCAACTCTAATAATAGATTTCTTAAATTACATGAGTAAATGAAAAGGGAAGCTAACAAGTCACATGCATCTAAGATTATTAATAGGATAAAAGTTATAGGATAAACAACATTTATAGTTTCTTTCTAGGATGAAATAAATAATCAAGTAGAAAAATTTATATACTTGTGAGGAAATCATCTATATTTTCCTTCCTCTTGTATTTACTTTCTTTATGAGACTTCAAGCCCTTCATGGATAATCCACTTGTAGTATCTCAATACCTTCCTTAATGGATTTAAAGGTTAACCTTCTTAATTTTTAACCAAAATTTTAATAATATTCAATTTTGTGTAATTTATGTCCACTATTATCATTTTAATTCAAAATAATGTAAGAAATTTATATATTTATTTAAAAATTAAAAAATCTTAAAATAATAGTTTTAAATTAATTGAAAACATGGTTGGACCCCTCTAATTTTGTGGAACTATTTCTTAAAAGCTATTTTAGTTGAATTTTATTTAATAGGCAAAGGAAGCCACATATGGCATTAATACCTTCCTTGATGGTCTTTAAGTTAGGAAATTTTTAATTTCATTCATAGGTATTGAGGTATTTTAAACAAAAGTTGTGTTTGGAAAAAGGTATTTGGTACAAACTCCGAAAAAAATTAATGTTATATGTTTATGCTATTAACACATGAAATTTTGGGCCTTAAAATAGCCACATCATCCCCATATTTTAATACAAATGAGACATTGAGGCTTTATGTCACTTATAATAGATCTACAATTAGTTGATATAGCTCCATTTAGATCAATCAATATATCCTAATTTCTATCAAATCATAGGGTGTCAATTTCAATAATTACACAATTCAAAGCACATACGATTTTTCATTTGCTAGTAGAGGGAACTATCTTATTATGCCATGAAAATAAAATATAGGTCCTCAATACTTTTCATCTTTATTTTCCATCATTACATTGTCGAACCTTATAAGGGACATCTTCATATATCTCATTTTCTTCTCTTATTTATGCTTTCAATAATGACTAGATTGATTTTACATGACCACCAATGTTAAGTAATGATGCTTTGTGTGCAATATAGTAATTTAAATTTTAGAACTATTTTAGATTATGTTTTGTGTGCAATCTAGTAATTTGAATGTTTTGAAATTATTAAAAAATATGATAGATGTTGAATGGTTTTTTGTTAATGGTATGAAAATATTATTGATGAGTAGATGAATTATTACAACAGTTTTAGATTTGTATTCCCTTTATCTAGATATATTATTTACCAAGGTCTCATTGTTCTTTTAGGTGTACTGTATATATATATATATATAACATGGAAAATGCAGATCATGTTCCACCTGAGCTAGATTCTTTGTTTGCAAATACCACTAATGAGATTAAAAAATTGAAACTCATTAGCACAGAGTGCAAACCCAGGGATATATTTTGAACCATGTATGTCAATATTACATAGTTTAGAAAAACTAAGAGATGAACTTGATATGACTAGTGCATATTCCCCAGATAGAGTAGTTGCTATTCTTTTCCCGCATGTGGGAAGAAGTACATGGTGATGTTTCCCTTAAACAAATATAGGATAGTGTGACCAAAGAAATGATAAAAAGCACTTGTTTTCCTTTTTATCAAAATGTACGTAAGGTTAGGGGATACCAAGTCACTAGATGTGTTGATCGTGCTATGGTTGAATTGATCTACCCATGATTTCTCGCAGCACATGGTCAATACCCAAACAATGACC
>VDFB02305178.1:0-19083 GCA_007258455.2 Sequoia sempervirens | reverse complement strand
CCATCTCTCATAATAATGAATGGTTCACTTATCACTCATTGTATCTAGGTGGTGCTCACAGAGACGAAGCATTGGGCCTTCCTGGGAGGTCACCCATCCCAGTACTACTCCAACTCAAGTGTGCTTAACCATGGAGTTTTCTCCAAGCATTTTTAACCATGGAGTTTTCTCCAAGGTTAAGCTCGCTTAGCTTGCAACCCCATTTGCAAAATCTTCAGCAAGTGTTGTGCCTTATGAACAATTCATTATAGAGCCCCTTTTAGCTCATCAATTGGTAAGTAGGAGATATTTTCCACAATGTGTCAAATTATGAGTTTGCTATCAGGATTCAATCATGTAGTTTTTCGAGTCAAACTCATTGACCCATGTTTCATGAGTAGTGGTTCACAAGAACCCATCTCTCATGATAATGAATAGTCCACTTATCACTCATTGCATATAGGTGATGCTCACAGAGGTGAAGCATTGGGCCTTTTCGAGAGGTCACCCATCCCAGTACTACTCCAACTCAAGTGTGCTTAACCATGGAGTTTTCTCCAAGGTTAAGCCCACTTAGCTTGCAACCCCATTTGCAAAACCTTTAGCAAGTGTTGTGCCTTATGAACCATTCATTATATCCTATAATTAATACCATTTCAAAAAATGTGTATTCTTCTTTAGTCAAGTAGCTTATAACCTAAGCATAAAGATCCCCCAAATTGGACATAAATTTTAATGTGCATTGATATGCATCACTTGAATGTATGATGTTAATTTAGTGTTGGGGTGATCTGAATCAAAGACATTTATCCTTTTTTCTTCTTGAAATGATTCTACAAGCGATTTTTCTACCCTTCAAATATAACGAAACATTGAGTGATTAAGCATGGAGAAAAGACAATCATAGAAGTATTTGCTTATATATAAGATAATGATAAATAGTGAATGAATGTAATTGCACATGATTGACATGAATATAAGTGTTGTGAATACATGGAAAATTTGTGTTAATCAAAGCTTGAGCTAGTAATTGAAGAAATATAAGTGTTGTGAATACATGTGACGCAAGAGCTTTTATTATGTTTTGGTTTTGTTTATTTTTGGTGTTTGTTGCTTGAATTTTAAAGGCAGATTTCCATGTGGGATAAAAAGGAGTAAAAGTAGTTAACGATAGAAATGGGCAGTTAAAGATTGGAACGTGGAGCAAATGTTTTGGGGGGGAACCGTTTCTTGGAATGGTGGTGGTGAGGTGCATGGAGAAATAGTAGGAGGCTACGCACGGGCTAGAGGGCGGTTGTAGATTAAGAAAGAACATCGAAAGGGAGACCAAGCTGGAAGTTAGTGAAGAAGGCGCCATGAATGGGAATAGAGTTAGTGCATGATGGAAGCCATACCAAAGTGCAGATTAGACATTGCAAAAGCTAGAGGAAGCAGTTACGTGGTAGAAAGAGGAATGGAGCAACAATAAAAAGTTGAGTATAGAGTCAACCTTGGAATGGTCATAGGGTGTTGAGTAAGTAGAGGGCACGTGGGAAGGAATTTTCACATGTAAAAGAAGGCAATTGATGAAAGAAACAACAAGAAGGAGATTGGCGTGGGAGGCAATTATAGAAGGGAGTTATCAGCAAAAGCGGTGCAACAGGAATGGAGAGTACCTCAATAAAGATGAAGTCAGATGAAAGGGCCAACAAGCAATAAAATAGACCATGCCATTCAATCAAGTGAATGGAATGCAAGAGGAAAAGATGGGCAGATGTGACTTGTATGTAGAGACAATAGAGGGCTACGCCTATGATTGGGATATTTAATTTTAAATTGCAAAGAGTAAAAGATAGAATGGTTGCACTGGGATAGTGTAATGTTTTGATTATGTTAATATGAATTTTGTTATTTAAATTCTAATCACTTTCAATTGTTCACTGTGTTAATTTGAGTTTCCATTTAAATTTTATTGACAAATGTAATTGTCAACACAAATGATGGATTGACTGTGAATTTGGGAACCTGATAATCTGTGAAATCAAATTGTCTTGTGATTAAATAGTGACTTGTGATTGAGCTTTTTTGAGTCTGAGCTATCACTATGGTATCAGAGTGTATGTTTGAGAATGTGTTTCTATCATTTTTGGTTTCAGAGCCTAAAAGATCTGGGAGAGTCTAAAAGATTTGGAAAGAGAAGTGGGTTGATTTCGCATAAGTATGAGGGTGGAAGTTTGACAGCTTAATAAGAACCTAGGTACCAAAAGACTAGGCAGAGGAAAATGAGAGAAGCCCTAGGTGAGGTATCGAGAAGCCAAGAAAGATAGAAAGATGCAGCAACATGCTAAGAAAGAAAGTCCCTATAAGAAAGTGTCATAAACCCGACCCTGAGTCAAAGAGATAAAACATTAACAAGACATTTTTGAAGAAGGCATTTTTTATAACTATTCTTCCTCGATGAGAAGAAGGTGCTAAAGAAGCGAAGTCACACTTACAAGGGCCATCTAACTAAGAGGAATATTAATTATGTACAAATAAACCCAGCCGACTAAGCACAATGATTAATCATGGACAAATAAACCCAACCAACTTCATGAAAGAATAATCCAGGTTAGTTATAAATAGTTAATGAATAAATGAACAATCACGTCTTCTACCAAGGAACATGATTAGTTCTCCCCCATCGTGGATATTAAAGAGACAAAAGATCAATCATGGAAGGTAGGCGGTTATTGGTTTGTGGTATTCTGATTCGATAGGAGGCAAAGGTGGCTCCCAAAGACAATGACCCTTTCTACCGGTACATCATGCATTATCATTAGAGAGCGGCCTAATAAAATTTGCGAGCTTGAAGCACCCCAAACAAAGCAATCAACATAGACATTAAGCATATGCATTAGTCAAACAAGATTAAATCCGAAACAACATAGTCTATGATGTATATCTTTATATTCTGAAAATTATAAAAGATTTATACCAGAAAGTATAGTACATTCTTATTTGAATTATATTTGTTATCATATTAGAGTTTATATCTGATAGTGGCTTATTCTTATTGGCATATTATCTATTATTTTCTCTATATTGAAGACAAATTTGAGTTGAATCTATAAGGGGACATCACAAGTGGTATCAGAGCAGGTCAACCCTACCAGCCTATGAGGGTGGATGTGTGAAAAGGAAATAAAATACTATAATAAAGGAATAAATAAAGTGTGGAAACCACCCCAAAAAGAAAAAGAGAGAACAAGCAATTTGATCTTAGGCATCCCTGATAGTCTGAGTCAAAATAAAAAGCAGAGCAGTGATGAATGAAGAGATAATAGGAAAAATTTGCTGGCTAACCAAAGAACAAATCGGGACCAAAGAGCGGCGCCATTAGCTGAAACATGTTGATAACTCACAAAGGTAAATCAGGGTAGGTATTGAAGTGAGGATTCCGAAGCTAGAACCCACAGTGGTCCAAGCTATTACACAGACCAATTCTAGGCCTATAGTTCACTGCAGCAAGCCCTGGGGTGCTGTGGGTCTTGCAGTCAGGCTGGTGTGGTGAGTGGGGCTGCAAAGAACTAATTCCATAAGATTGGAGGAGGGAGGATTGCCCTGCAAGGTGAGTATGTCCTTAAAGGACTATGCTTGTGGACCTAAGGGCCAGAGACACTTACTTAAACACCAGAAATGAGAGATCATCACAGAGTCAAATTAAGGGAGGAAGAATTGGTAAGCAAGCTTACACTTGTGCGATGGTTCGAGGAAGGATCTAACAAGGTCCTTGGGTTCAAGGTGGGCCATGGGCTCAAACCTGGAAGCTGCTCCTTGGGAGGATGAAGCAATTTAGTATGCTACCCTACATTTGGACGGAGTGCCGCACGAATGGTGGTACCATGGCATGGTTACTCTAGGCCATGATCAAATCACTTCATATGTAGAGTTCACGGAAAGCCTCATCAAAAGATTTGACAAGGACTCAAAACTCCACTTCAAGGAATTGGCACAATTAAAACAAGATGGGGGTGTAGATGACTACATTGCAAACTTCCAAAAGCTTTCAATATTGGTCACCGACATCTTCCAAAGAAGGTTGGTCATCCTATTCATGGATGGCCTAATGGATCCTTTAAGGGGTTGGGTCAAGGCCCTCAATCCTACTACACTTCAAGAAGCCATAAGGAAGGCTAGAGATATGGATTCTAGCACTACAAAGGACAAGACTATAGCTAAAGGTTCCTCATTTCAAAGGGACAAACCAAATACCAACTAAAGACAACCAAATTCAAAGATGTGGCCAAGACAAAAAATGGATGAAGCGACTAGAGAGGAATTAAGGAAAAAGGGACTTTGCTATACATGTAGAGAACGTTGGGGTCCAGGACATAGATGCATGGGAAAAGGAAAAGTTCATTACATAGAAATCATACCCAATATCGATGAAGAGGACAAATTTGATGTAAGTGGTGAACATAATGAAGAAGAACCACAAAAGGGAGATGAGGAGAGAAAGGATAGCATAATTGCCACCATGACAAGAACCCCAAGATTCAATTCCTTTAGATTTTGTGGGGTATTACAAGGGAAAAGGATAACAGTACTAATCGGCAATGGGGCCACCCACAATTTTATTGATTCCACATTAATAGCCGAAAGAGGCCTCCCTACAATTGAGCATGAAGGCTTTAAAGTGAAGGTTGTCGATGGTTATGAAATATCATGTTCGACCAAGGTACCCAAATTGAAGATTACCATTGGAGACTACACCGTCATTGATGACTTTTATGTTGTGGACTTAGGTGAGACAAATATAATACTTGGTATCCAATGGATGATGTCCATTGGAAAATATTCACAAAATTTCCAAACCATGGAGTTTAAATTCAAGGTGGTATTTAAGGGATTATATGATGGAGCTCCTCGGGTTGTTTCCGCCAAGAAGATGGAAGGTATATTTTGGCATGGACATAGCTTGGGTTGCACAATGTCTTGTCATCCCCGAATCATCAAGCAACACCATAGTGATGTACAACCTATTTTGGACAAACATAGCATTATTTTTAAAGACCTCCCACCAGGAAGGCTGCCTCATAGAGGATTTGAACATATAATTGAATCGGAGGAAGGTGCCAAACCAGTCATCACCACCCCATATAGGCACCCCAAAAGATTTAAGGATGAAATAGAGAAGTGCATCAAAGAGCTACTAGAAAAAGGTCACATAATACCTAGTTCTAGCCCATTCGCCTCTTCTGTGGTTTTAGTAAAGAAGAAAGATGGAACTCTCTGAATGTGTGTGGACTATAGAGCACTAAATAAGAAGACAATAAAGAACCATTATCCCATACCCCGGATCGATGAACTAATGGATGAACTTCATGGTGTTGTGTACTTTTCCAAGATTGACTTGTGTTTGGGGTACCATCAAATAAGAGTAAGAGAAGAAGATGCACATAAAGTTGTGTTTCATTGCCACTATGGCCATTATGAATTCTTGGTTATGCCTTTTGGCTTAACCAATGCACCAACAACTTTTCAATCTTGCATGAACCACATTTTCAGGAAACAACTACAGAAGTTCTTGCTCATGTTCTTTGATGATATACTTATTTATATCAAAACATGGGAAGATCACTTAAAACATTTAGATGGAGTGTTGGGATCATGGAAGCCGAGTCCTTATATGCCAAGATCTCTAAGCGTGAATTTGGAATGACTGAAATATTATATTTGGGGAACATCATTAGTGCCAAGGGAGTTCAAGTACATCAAGAAAAAATCCAAGCCATCTTAGATTGGCCCCCACCTAAGACCCTCACCGAATTGTGTGGTTTCTATGGGTTGTGTAGCTACTATAGAAGATTTGTGAAGTGATTCTCTCAACTTGGGGCTCCCTTAACAAGCCTCACAAAGAAAGGAGTTTTTATTTGGTATGAAAATGCACAACAAGCATTTGACAAGTTGAAAGAAAGCATGAGCAGCTGCCCCGTCCTTGCCCTACCAGATTTCAACCAACCATTTGTGATAGAATGTGATGCATTGGGAGAAAGGATTGGAGCAGTGTTAATGCAAAAGGGACACCCAATTGCTTTTGAAAGTAGAAAGTCGAAGGATAATGAAAAGGTATATTCCACATATGACAAGGAAATGCTTGCTATAATGCATGCATTAGCCAAGTTTAGACAATACTTGGTGGGTGGAAAATTTGTTGTAAGGACATATCGCAATAGCCTTAAATATTTCTTGGAGCAAAAGGATCTCAACGAACGACAACAAAAATGGATTAGCAAAATCCAAGCTTATGACTTTGATATAGAGTACATTAAGGGGAAAAGAAACATAGTGGCAGATGCCCTATCTTGAAAACCCTCCCTTTGCTCTTTATCTGGAATCTCCATCAATTGGAAGGCACAACTACTAGAAGAGTATGTAAAGGACCCCTTTGCAAGTAAACTATTGGAGGGGTGGTGCATGATGAACAATATAAGGTGGTTGACAACATCATTTATTACAAAGATAGAGTCTACCTTGTACTCGAGTCTAAACTAAGGGAGAAAATCTTAAAAGCTATGCATGAGGCCCCTTTGGTAGGACACCCAGGATACTTCAAGACCTATAAGCAACTTAGGGAAAGATTCACGTGGAAAGGCCTTAAGGATGATGTTCTCCAATTTGTGAAAGAATGTCCCATATGCCAACAAAACAAGACTGAACATACTTACCTTGTTGGATTGTTACAACCCCTACCCATTCCCAACTAGAAGTGGGAAAGTATTTCAATGGACTTCATCACTAGACTCCCTAAAACCCATGGTAAAGATTGTATCTATGTTGTTGAAGACTGATTGACCAAATATTCCCATTTCTTTGCCATTTCATCCGAATATAAAGCACCCCAAGTTGTCAAACTATTCTTTAAAGAAATATTTAGACTCCATGGGCTTCCAAAAAACATTGTAAGTGACCAGGATAGTAGGTTCCTAAGCATTTTTTGGACTTAATTATTCAAGCTATCAGGCACTGAACTGACCCCAAGTACAAGCTATTACCACAAACAGATGGGCAAACCGAAATAGTAAACAAATGGTTTGAAGGTTACTTGCGTAACTATGTAGCAAGACAATAGAAAGCATAGATCAAATGGCTTCATTTAGGGGAATATTGCTACAATAACACCTATCACATGTCAATTGGTATGACATTGTTTAAAGCATTATATGGGTATGAGGCAACGTCTTTTATAGACTTGGCCCTTGGAGAAAGTAGAGCACCAAAAGACAAAGAGTGGATCCAAGAATATCAAGACATCCTTAAATCCCTTAAGGATAATTTGCATCATGCACAAAACCGACAAAAGTTATATGCGGATAGACACAGAGTTGAGAGAAGCTTTGATGTTGGAGACATGGTATACCTCCTCTTACAACCCCACTGTCAATCATCCTTAAAAAGAAATGGCGCTGAAAAACTAAGGCCAAGATTCTATGGGCCTTACAAAATAATCAAACACATTGGGGAAGTAGCATATGAGTTGGATCTTCCCGAAAATAGTAGAATACATAACGTATTCCATGTATCATGCCTTAAGTAGGCCTTGGGACAAAGGATTATACCATTCATTGAACTTCCGCCCTTAGACGAAGAAGGTAAGTTGGTGTTGGCCCCTAACAAAATAATTGATACCCGGGAAAGAAGATTAAGAAATGGGGTCATAAAGGAATACTTAATCCAATGGAAAGGTTTTCCTATGGAAGACTCTACATGGGAAGGTGACCAGATCCTCCAACACATTAATCCATGAATGCTTGTGGGAAACCATTCTCTAGGGAGGGGTGACTGTCATAAACCCAACCCTGAGTCAAACAGATAAAAAATTAACAAGAAATTTTTGAAGAAGGCATTTTTTATAACTATTCTTCCTCGATGAGAAGAAGGTGCTAAAGAAGCGAAGTCACATTTACAGGGGTCATCTAACTAAGAGGAATATTAATTATGTACAAATAAACCCATCCAACTAAGCATAATAATTAATCATGGACAAATAAACCCAACTGACTTCATGAAAGAATAATCCAGGTTAGTTATAAATAAATGAATAAATGAACAGTCACGTCTTCTACCAAGGAACATGACTAATTCTCCCCCATCGTGGATATTAAAGAGACAAAAGATCAATCATGGAAGGTAATGATTATTGGATTTGTGTTATTCTCAGTTCGATAGGAGGCAAGGTGGCTCCAAAGGAGCATTGACCCTTTCTATCAGGCTGTACATCATTTGTCATCATTTAGACACCGGCCTAATATCAAATTGCATGACTTGAAGGTGCACCCCAAACAAAGCAATCATCATAGACATTAAGCATATGCATCAGTCAAACAAGATTAAATCATAAACAACATAATCTATGACGTATATCTTTATATTCTGAAAATTATAAAAGATTTATACCATAAAGTATAGTACATTCTTATTCAAATTATATATGTTATCATATCAGAGTTTATATCTGATAGTGGCTTATTCTTATTGGCATATTATCTATTATTTTCTCTATACTGAAGACAAATTTGAGTTGAATCTATAAGGGGACATCATAGAAAGACAAAATAAAAATGAATATGAAGAAGCAAGATTCAAAGTGGGATAGAGAAATGATAGAGTTGAGAAGGGATCTAGAGAGGTGTAAGCTCGTGGTGAAGTAGTGGTTAGAGGAAAGAAGCCAAGAAAATGGTTGGCAATTGAAAAAGAAGTCGAAATGGCTTGTAAAGCTGCTTGTTAATAAAAGAAGAGGGAAAAGGACGGCTGCCTTAAAAAGAGTAGATGAGAATATGAGAGAAACCCATAGAGGTTTGGATAGCAAAGAGTTGCTAAGGGATCAACATTACCCAGTAGAGGTGAAGGAATTTCTCATTTTGGAGAACATGAGGAAAAGTAAGAAAGAATGGAGAGAGGAAGAAGTGAAAAAAGCACTTGAAAAAGAAAGTCAAGAAGTGCGAAGAGTGTCCACGAAAGAGGCACTCATAGAGACATGTTGGTCTCTTGTTTTATTATCTAATGTTGTGTTTGAGTATGTGCATGCAAGTATGAGGAAATTTGTAAGGAGGGTCAAGAATAAGACCTCGAAGTTGACAAGAGGAGCAAGCAAAGCACCCGTAGATGGAAATCAAGGTGCAAGAAAACAAAAACAAGTTGTAGTAGTTTATGAAGAAGGTATACAAAGGACAATTTGCAGCAGTCTGTCAAGAAAAGGTACATTGCAAAGTACTTAAAAGGAAGATAAGAATGGTGTTGATATTTTACTAAATGACAGTAAAGATGTAGAGGATGCTATAGAATTTCATGATGTGCTAGGAAGTGTTGCAAATGAAGGAAAGGAAACCCACAAAGGGGAAGAGTTGGAAAGCAAAGAAGTCTAGGATGAGGGAAAATCCAAACAACAGAGTATTGCACAGGTATATGGAGGTATAAATGTTAATTTTAATCATGCAAATGGAAATATGAATGTAGAAATACAAGTTAATAGGGAGAAAAGAAATTCAAAGATTTCAAATATTGTCAACGATCGTGGATACAATGTGCCAAGTTGGCAAAAGAAACCAATTGTTGAGAGACAACGTACAAAGTGAAAACAAGAGGTTGCTTACGATGGAGCTTCTAGTAACAAACAGGTACAAAGAATGAAAGACATGACAAAGTTAAAGAGGAACCAAGATCATGGGCAAGTGGTCAAGAAAGGGAGAAGAAAGGAGGTGTTTTAAGGCAAAAATCAGTCCATGGATTAGGGAGACTAAAAGTAGAGTAAATAAACATCCACCCAAAGTTATAAGAAACAAAGTGTGGGTGGTTAAGTATGTGATAGCAAAGAATGAAGGTGGTGTTGCATGACATGGTGATGAGGAAACACTTCAAAAGGGTATAAGATGTGAAGAAAAGGTCTAGTAAACAAAAGATCATGAGACCAGGTCAATGAGAGAATATCTCTTTTCTGCTCGATGATCAAAGGAACTCTTTCGGTCATAAAGTGCGTCAAATCAAAAAACATTACCTATAGAAGATATTATCATCGCTCGCGTCGGCATTTCTATCTGAGATTGAAAAGGTGCTCGGTTATTTCGTCGTTAAATAGTGTTTTGGATCTTTGGGCGGTATTGAAGATGAAAGAAAAAGATTGAAAAGTGATGATATGTATGAACATGAGATGGGTTAATAGAGGCTTAATAGATGTTTCATAAAGGAAGAAATCTAAAGCGCTCATCATCGATCGCGCTCAAGAATCATTTCATCATCGTCAGATCAAAGAGATCCTCCATCGGCATCGAAACCTCCACTCGTCATCGCGTCATCGCTTTACGTCAACATCATCGTCAGCAATCGTCGAAGTAAAAATCGAAATTGGCGATAAAGGTAATTCGTCAGGTAAAGTCAGGTGAACTTCATCAAATCGTCATCTTTCGTCGTCGTCAGTTCGGCGACAAATTAAAGATCATCTGATATAGCACCGAATCAAAAGGTAAATTTATTTGCAAATTGTGAAGATGATGTTTCATTTGCATTTGAGATGATAAAAGTTCTAGGATATGCAGAAGAATATAGGATAGTAAGTGCATATTTATATAAGGAGGTGAATGATTTTGATTGAGTTGAAAGAGTTTGAAGAAGCAAATGTGGAGATCATTAATCTCTGTATAATTGTTTATATTGATTTGCACGTAGATGTGTGGGCAAGGAAACTTTGGAAAAGAAAGACGAAAAGTGAAGAGAAGAATAGTGCACAACAATGTTCGGAGAAACATGGCAGTTGTTCTAGAGCGATGCAGGAAGAAGCAGAAGAAAAAGAACAATGGGGAATAATTTTAATGATGATCTCATGTACAAGAGCACATGGTTTCTTTTGTCTCCTCGGGAGCCTGACACAGGATATTTTATTATGTTTTGGTTTTGGTTATTTTTGGTGTTTGTTGCTTGAATTTTAAAGGAAGATTTCCACATGGGATAAAAAGGAGTGAAAATAGTTAACGATAGAAATGGGAAATTAAAGATTGGAACGTGGAGCAAATGTTTTGGGAGGATTTCTTGGAATGGTGTTGGTGAGGTGCATGGAGAAGTAGTAGGAGGTTGCTCATAGGCTAGAGGGCAGTTGCAGATCAAGAAAGAACATTGAAAGGGACGCCAGGCTGGAAGTTAATGAAGAAGGCGCCATGAGTGGGAATAGAGTTAGTGCATGATAGAAGCCATACCAAAGTGTAGATTGGACATTGTAAAAGCTAGAGGAAGTAGTCATGTGGTAGAAAGAGGAATGGAGCAGCAATAAAAAATTGAGTGTAGAGTCGACCTTGGAATGGTCATAGGGTGTTGAGTAAGTAGAGGGCATAGGAAAGAGTGAAGGAATTTTCACATGTAAAAGAAGGAAATTAATGAAAGAAACAACAAGGAGATTGGCGTGGGAGGCAATTATAGAAGGGTGTTATCAGCAAAAGCGACACAACAAGAATGAAGAGTATCTCAATAAAGATGAAGTCAGATGAAAGGGCCAACAAGCAATAAAATAGACCAGTCCATTCAATCAAGTGAATGTAATGCAAGAGGAAAAGATGGTAAAATGTGACCTGTATGTAGAGACAAGAGAGGGCTATGCCTATGATTGGGATATCTAATTTTAAATTGCAAAGAGTAAAAGATAGAATGGTTGCGCTGGAATAGTGTAATGTTTTCATTATGTTAATATGAATTTTGGTATTTAAATTCTAATCACTTTCAATTGTTCATTGTGTTAATCTGAGTTTCCATTTAAATTTTGTTGACAAATGTAATTGTCAGCGCAAATGATAGATTGACTGTGAATTTAGGAACTTGGTAATCTATGAAATAAAATTTTCTTGTGATTAAATAGCGACTTGTGATTGAGATTGTTCGAGTCTGAGCTATCATTATGGTGTCAAAGCGTATGTTTGAGAATGTGTTTCTATCAACATGGAAAATTTGTGTTAATCAAACCTTGAGCTAGTAATTGAAGACTTCAATTATGTGGGTAAACCATCACTAAATGCTTTGAATCCTCTTGTTAATCTCTTTTGTAGTACCTTTTAGCACATGATTGAAGGATTCCCTTATGATCCCAAACAAATTTACCCTCCTAATCAATCTTTGATAACTCTATCTAGGTTGAAATTCTATGTTGATTAGCTTATTACTTCATTATGTTATGTGTCATTTCCATATTCTCTTTGATACCAAAGAGTACCCCTTTCTAGTGATGAATGTGTTCTTTCACTACTCCAAACTTTTGGTGTACCTTCAAGGAAGAGGTGATGGATGGTGGATGACACTCTAGTACAGGTTGAATAGTATGATTAGTATTGGGGGGCCATCCTTTTGGCATATCCCTCAAAACTACTAAGTGCCTATATATACTTGTAGATTTAGTGATTTAGGAATCTTTGATTGTTGCACATCTACTAAGAATAGCAGGGCCACACTCTTGTTTTCCCTCTTGTTAAGCATATTTTGTATTTGGTAAGAGCCTGCCATTTGTGGGCACCTTGTATGCAACCCTTTTAGTTCAAATGTTTGACCTCTAAGTGAAAATCTATGAACAACTCTTGGAAGTTCATCTCAATCGTTCCCAAGGAAGTAAGTCATTGGGCTCCCAAAATAGTGTCTGCTCCACCCATGGGAATATAGAACATAAGAGATTGTAGCATGTAGTGTCCAATGACGAGTCATTGTAGTTCCCCAAACAACTAATTATACCTCCATCCATAATCATGACCTAAAATTCTAGAGTTGACTAAATGAAATAATTCAATCTAATGCCAACTTACTATTAATGAAGTGTGTAGTTTTTTAGCCAATCAATACCATCACCTTCTATTGTGTAAGGGGACCTATTACCTTGAGGTTTTGTGGGGTGTTGATACCTAAAAGTGCATAACAAAAGATGGTTGGGGATCTTCTAACTTCACAACTAGTAGTGCATCTTCTTCACCTTTTTCTTCTTCATAAGCATCCTAAAAGTAGAACAACTTCTTTTTAGCATATTTATGTCTTTAGTTATATTTTCTCTCTAGTTAAAACATAATCCCTTTGACAAATTTTCTTCAATTTTTTGAAGTGTCAATTTAGTAGGTGGAGGGAATGATGGTGTAAGAACCCTCCCACATTTGTTATTAGTGAATTCGTCCCTATTACTAGACAAGAATCTTGCCTCTAGCTTGGGTGCCATAATAATAGGTTAGATACACTAAGAGGATTGAGACCGCCAAGAAATAGGTTATTCAAGTTCTCTTCTATGATTTTCCCCACTTGCAAGGATAGGATCTTGAATTGATGAATATAATCCTTAACCAACCCAAATTTTCATAGCTTTGTCAATTGGCTAAAGTAATTGTCTATCACACTATCACCAAAGTGCATTTGTGGCTACTTTGTAAAAATTGACCAGGTAACATTGAGAGCCTTTTTATTGCTTTGACAATATAGCCATTGATACCAAATGAACTACTTGGGCTTTAGATACAAAGAATAACTTCTCATATTTTGCTCGTTTGGGATCTAAGTACATAATAAAAAAAATGATTTGATTGATCCAAGTAAGTGTATCCTTGTCATTGTACTTATGTGTATCCACCTTTGATAACAACTTTTGAGATCCAAAATAGGTGTTAGCATTTGGATTGGGATTGGTTTGTCTAGATGATCTACCATGATTGATCAAAACATGGTTTTGTGCCAATAGTTGAGATAGATGTCTTCTAGTGATATTGTTTCCTTGATGCTAGTCATTTCTCCTTTCATCTTTAGACTTGACACTAACCATTTATCCTATCATTTTAGATTGCATATTCTACACACTTCTAGTTAGTGCACTTTTTCATCTTTTGAAGAGCACATTACATTTGTAGTTTATCTTGATCCTAACTTTGAATCTATATCCTCCTTGTTAGGATTTTTTCTTTGTGTGAAAATTCTTGCCTCAACCTCTAGTTTGTGGCCTTGTGATGATGCATCCAAAATACTTTTAACATTAACTTATTCAAAACAAATCAAAATAAGCTATTTTTTTATTGTAACTTCTACTTAGAATTCACTTTTATAAAAAAATCTCCAAGAAATTTGTTGAATGGTAGCCTTAAGAGAAAATTTGGGAAAAACCCAATTTCATAATAACTCCTTCAAAACTACTACAAATGACCTCAAACATAGATCACAGTAGCTTGAATATGTCCTTGGTCAACCCTCCAAATTGTAGAAAAAATTGTTATATTGAAAGAAATATGTTCTTCACAATTTAACCTCAATAAAAAAATTCAAAGTGATAAGGAATCAAATAATATAAGAATATAATAGGAATTATGTTGCAAAAGCACATATTTCTTTCAATTTAATAGCATGCGCAAAAGTAAATGGATTGAACAAAACAACTCAAAGTGATAGGGAATCAAACAACATTTATTATTATGTTATTCATTTTGAACATGACATACTCTTGAGAACATCATATGGTTATTTATCTTCTCCTATTCACTATTACATGACTACTTAAACTATGTTATATACTAGTGTCTATATAGTTTACAAGGAATCATGCCATGGAGAACAAAAGCTTCTAGGAAGTGAACCAATTCTTAAAGAAGTGGGATAATTTCTTTGATTAGTTTCCCATCCCAAAATAGTTCATTATAACCAATTATTGACATGTCCATGATGATAAGGTAGGTGATTTGGCACACTACACACCTCATGGGTTCCAAATTGATTACTATGCCCATTTGTTTCAAACCAAAAAATCACATTTAGGATGATGCAATAAGTTTGGTGATGAACTAGTTGCGGTTTCTTCAAAATGTGTGTTGGACCCTACTAATGCTATGTTAGGAACTACAAAAGATTTGGTTGATGTATTTTTACCACATAAAAACGTCTCCCTACAAAGTGTGGTGCATTGTTGTAGAAGCATATGCGACATTGTTGGATGGGTCTTTTGTGTTCCATAGAACATATGGGAGATGCTTTGGTGTATTGAAGACCTAAGAAATATTGACATAGTTGATGCAAGCCATAAGAATATCCTAGGTATTATCACAAGTATTGTATTTGGTGACTCCTCATGGATCAATTGCCCCTCCTTGTAAAGCAATAATCCCAATTGTGTTGAACTAGGATGCAAGTGTGGAGCCTTGTCTTTTGGTTGCTACTTAGTGAACCACTTTTCTTGCTATGAGAGTTGAATCTTGATGATGACTTTATATAAATATAGAGAATATTTCTTGGTGAACATGATTTATTGGATTTGATCTTTCTTGGTTGTAACAAGTTAGTTTATGGGTGGAGATGAGATGTAGAATGTTAAGTTTGCACAGTTTCATGGCACACATTTCTTTTGTGCTAGTGTAGTAGGTGTTAAGCATGAATCCACTTCTAGAATCTAGTATCTCTTCTCATTTATTATTACAACCATGTTGTAAGGGTTGTTTTGTACATACACATGGCTATTCATATATGGATTCCTAAGGATTTATTTTAGACCTCCATCAACAATACATCATAAACTAATTCTTCCTAACTTGGATGAATAAAATAAGTGAAATGATATTAGAGATCTAATTTTATACTCTATGTGTTGTAAGAGCTAAACCATCCCAATTTTTAGCAATGTAGATGAGAGATGGTTGGCATCTTCAATCTCAATGGTTTTTGAAGATATTATATCATTAATATTGTCACCATCAATCATGAAGTCTAAATATTTCCCCTAGACTTACATTTATAACTAACATGGTCACTCTTCCTCAACTTCCTTAAGTAAGAGTGTTGTTACTTGTGTAGTGATGACTTGGATATTGGATTATGTGTCAATGATCCTTTTTTAGGGTTTGATTTTAGCATCTTCAACTTTTTCCATTGTAAGCACCTTCTTATATCCATAACACTCCTCATTGGAATGACTACAACTATTGTTCTTGTCACACCACTTACTAATCTTGGATGGTTTTCTCTTGACCAAAGACAATAAATTTTTGGGTATAGTGGTTGATTCCTACATAACCTACATGAATTCCTCAATGGTTTCCATGTAACGATAATTTTCCCCCACATTTTCATCTCGATCAACTTTAGTTTGGATTGGATTGCAAGATGAAGGCCATTGTAGTATTTGAGGGTTATATGTTGCTTTGACTCAATTGAACCCAACTTAGCATAGATTTCATGGAAGGTTCCAATATAAGCCTGGAAAGTTTGGTTGTGCCCTTTCCATAGCTATGGTCACTACTTGTAACTATCAAGTGTACATATTTTCCATTTGACTACTCTTCCCAAAGTACATGGGCTTTCCACCACTTTTTGACAAGTGAGGAAACCTTTAGGAGGTTAATCTTTATCTTTTCATCATCAATAAAATCATTTATAAAAAACAAATATTCAATCTATTTAATCCAATTGTCTATAGAATTTGCATCAATCTTACCCTCAAAAACTAGTATGTCCAATTTCACTAATTTAATCTTGGGGGAATTCAACTACCAAAGGATCTGCTTGATGAAGGGATTGATGAATTATCTTGTTTGAGTGCCTCTACAAATTGGATAAACAAGGTTTTTTGTTAACTTAGGGGTATCTCTTCAATATCACGTTTGACCAATGCAAGCATCTCCTCTTATATTGGTTTTTCCATCTTAACACAAGTTAGCAAGTAATGTAATGGATCCCAAGGTTCTATATTAAAACTCAAGTTCTACGACCTCATGCAAATGGACATGGAAGTTTTAGAGAATACTCTTTCCAAACCATTGATTCAAGTAAAATAGGTTATGATCCCAATGGACAACTCTCCAAATGTGAATACAAACAAGTTATTGTTTGTGGAAGAAAATGGATTAAACAAAATAAATCAAAGATAGAGATACAAAGAATCAAGTAAAGAACATACTATTATTTTTCTATTACTTATCTACATGGCATACCCTTGAGAAAGGAATGTGGCTATTTGTATTCTCTTTTTCATTATTACATGACTACTTAAACTATTTTTTAGCTAAAAGGTAAATAGGTTTCAATGGGCTCCTAAAACCTAGTTAAATCAAAATGTTAGCATAAAAGTATTGACTAAATGCAAAAGAACTAACAAATATAATAGGTTTTGAAAGGGCCTAGAACCTTGTACAACTCACTTAACCTACACAATGTTGTTTCCCATCCTTGCAACCTGCAACCTAAGGATAGGATTCTAAAATAGATTTCAGAAGACCTCTCTTCCTTCCTTAAGCAATCATCCTAGATGTGATATTTTCAAAATCCTTTGATCAAGAAGAGAGGGACTCTTATAACACTATGCCAACTGGAGTCATCTCATGTGAGGTAGAATGTCTAACTAAAGATCGTGAATCCTCCCATAGTACACTGCTAGGGAAATAAAATCAAATGCAAAAATTATTGAACCTTTTCTAAAGGAGAGGTTTGAATACAAAATGACAATGTCGCCAAGGTCATACCGGCCCCAAGGGGAAGTTTCCTTTGGAGGAACCTCCAATATCATAATGTGATCCACCACCAAGGAGGCAAGACAAAGAACCTCATCAACCAAAGAGTCATAACTAGAAAAATCATCCATAGTCAAATGATCAAGGAGGGCATTTCACCACCAAGTAATTGAGAACATAGCCCTATAGTGAGAACATGGACACTCAAAATCAAGATGTTTGGTAGCAATGCATCCTCTGCATGAAAAATAGGTTTTCATAATCAAGAAATTGAATCCATTGTCTATTCTCAACCATCAAGACAACATCCCCATGAAAATCCTTGGAAATGTAAATTTGCACAAAAATGCAAGAAAAAATAGAGTGCAAGATATTAAATGTTGATGAATCCACCATCAAAAAATGACCAATAATGTTGATATCCTCAAAATATAAATATTCAAAGAATTGAAGATGGAAATTAGGCAATCTCACACAAAGTAGTATAATATTGAGATATTTTGTCATAGGGTTGAAAGAAGGAAAACATGATTTGATATAGAGGAAATGCTCACCCCAGATCCACAACCTACCACTCAACACTTGCTCCAAATCCTCTAGAGATTGAATGCCTATGATAAAGAATCCCCTGGCATAAGGACACAACTCAATTGGGCCACTAGTGAGAGGCTTTCAAGACTCCAAACCCCACTTATGCAAGTTTGAGAGAACACAAAAAGTTATTAAATCTACAAATCAATATTTGACAAATTTCATTGTCAATCACTTCCTACCCAAAACCATGATAGGGGAAGAATGTGAACAAGAAAGGGGTTGATATTTTCCATGTTGAGAAAGAAAAGAAGAATCATTAGGAGCCCCAATGCTATCCATGACAACATAGGATCAAGAAATATTTACCCCATCCATGCCACCAACCACTTGAAAATGACCAATAATTGTGATCTCGCCATTTACATGACTAGGAGTTTTTAGAACAAAGAGAACATTAATAAGTGAGGTAGTATTAGTAGCCTCGCATCTACCATTGATACAACCCTTTGGAAGGTAGTTTTTTGAACCATATGTAGGCTCCATGGCATAAGAAAATGCATCATGCTTAGTAGGAAAAATTCCAATAGAAACCATGCATCCTTCAAGGGACCATCATGAAGAGGATACAAGTAAAAATGATAGAAGGATTTCAATAGAGAGGGAGAGATATTTTTTAAGGGAAAATCATTATATTGGTTTCAAATGACTACTTAAACTCTGTTACAAACTATAGTTTATATAGTTTTCAAGGAATCATGTTGTTGGAACTAAAGACCATTGTGAAGTTTAAATAAATCCTTAAGAAGTAGAACAATCTAGTTGATTATTTTCTCATCTTGATGATTATTGAGTGTTACCAATTATTGCTATGTCCTTGGTTCACCAACAAGCCTTGTGGGGGCCAACTTGGTTACAAAGTTATGTTTAGTATGATGTTTAAGTTTGGTGATGGCATAGACATTGTAGTTTCTCTAGGAGATGTGCTAGATCATTTAAAGCTACCATAGGTATTGCTAAAGATTGCTTGATGTGTCTCCCTAAAAAGTGTATTTTTTTGCTATATAATCTTGTACAAAATTTTGAGAGTAAATGTGGATCTTTTGTGTTCCCTAGAGTATTTGGG